>CABHPH010132543.1:457-37422 GCA_902168325.1 Peromyscus nudipes | reverse complement strand
ATTTATTTATTTATTTATTTATTTATTTATTTATTTATTTATTTATTTAATTTCTGTACATGAGTGCTCTATCTGCATGTAGGGCTTTATGCCAGAAGAGGGCATCAGATCCCACTAGAGCCGGTTTTGAACCACAATGTGGTTGCAGGGAACCTCTCTGGCCTGAGGTTTTGTTTTTATTGAGAACAGAAAACATTTTCTTTAAATAAAAAAAAAAAACAAACAAACATAATTTTTATTTATTTTATGTTTATGGGTGTTTTGCCTGCATTGATGTCTGTGTACCACATGCCTGGTGCCTGCAGAGGCCAGAAGAGGGCATTGGATCCATCCCCCTAGGACTGGAGTTACAGATAGCTGTGAGCCATAGTGTAGTTGCTGGGAATTGGACTCTGGTTCTCCGGAAGAACAGCCAGTGCTCTTAACTGCTGAGCCATCTTAAGAGGAAACTATGTGAAGCCCATCTTTGGGAAGGGTCCAGTTGAGAGAGTGAGGTGGCTATTCCTAGAGAGTGGTAACAAAGCGGGTATCAGGGATTGGGGTGTGGCCCAGTGGCAGAGAGCTCATCCTTCCAGAAGGAGGCCCTGGGCCTGAGCCGGAGGGGAGCAGAATTTAGCCTCCTCAGGAGGGCAGGAGGAGCAAGGTGCTGGAATGAACTAGGCTTCCCAGGGAGGCAGACAAGGGTTATGGGCCTCCCTCACTAATGATGAGCGGGCAGGGTGTGGATCCAGCTCATTCCTCAATCTCTTACACTGCCAACAGCCCACAGAAGTGTAGAGACCTTTGTTGAATGAATTCGTGACACCATGGTTCTAACTAGTACAGTTGGCATTTATTTCCCTAGTTTTCTGTTTTTAGTTCTTTCTTTCTTTCTTTCTTTCTTTCTTTCTTTCTTTCTTTCTTTCTTTCTTTCTTTCTTTCTTCCTTCCTTCCTTCCTTCCTTCCTTCCTTCCTTTCTCTTTCTTTCTTTCTTTTCTTTTCTTTTCTTTCCTTTTCTTTCTTTTCTTTCTTCCCTTTTCCTGTGTATTTTGGGCTCAAGTTCATTGGTGTTTACCTCTTCAGTGGACTCTGGCATTGGTCCCTTCACACTCTCCTGCCTGACTAGGACAGATGAGGAAGCCAGTATCTTCTGTTGCAAAGACCCAGAGTACCATCAATATGGTTGACACAATCTGTCAGCTGAGGTGACTCTGTGTGTGTGTGTGTGTGTGTGTGTGTTCTATTTACCATTTCTTCCCCACAGTAGAGATTTAAAACAGCAATAAGTATAATTTCCCCTTTTTGTGTGGCAGCTGAGTCCTCCTAATGCATTATCAAAGATGCTCCTGCCATTGGTCAGTTCCCGGTCCATAGGTCTGTGGGCATCCAGTGTGCCTTATCTTCAGCTGCGTGTTTAATCACCCGCAAAAGCCCTTCATAACATCCTTTACTTCACTGCCACCAGCATTATTCCTTAGGTGTATTTAGATTTAACTCAATAGATCATTTACTTTTGAAAAACAAAATGATAATTATGGTGATTTTCTTTTTAGTATGGGAAATCCAATACTCAGATTTTTAAGGACACATTTAGGTGGCATTTTTTTTTAAATGGGCTCGAGAAATAGAATTAGGCTATAGTCAAGGAATTTATTTTGTATCTCAATAAACTGTACTGCTGAGGCTAGTAGTAATTTTTGTGGGACCTGTGCACAGTAAGGTGAGGGGGATTTTAATTCGTGATGAAGCTGAGGAGGATTTTAATTTGTGATGAAGCCGGAAGCCTGGAGCTGGCTGCCGGGGCAGGAAACCAGACTGGAAGGATGCGGCAGTTTGATGCTCCTGACCTGGTATGCAAAATTTACTAATGGTACTAAAGATAATAAACAAAAAAGAAGCAAGATAATTTATAACATTGGTATTTTAGTAAAAGAAGAAGAAGAAGAAGAAGAAGAAGAAGAAGAAAGCAGGAAAGAAAGAAATTTAGGAAAGTGCAAATAAGTTGTTGTTTTTTGTTTGTTTGTTTAATCCACTCAGAAAATGAACATCACAAGTTCTAGGCCTGTGTAGGCTACAGAGTACCTTCAAGGCTAGGCTGGGCAGCTAATCAAAATCCTGTATTAAAATGAGAAAGTGGAGAAAAAAACAAAAAGACAATGAAAATTAAAGAAAATTATGGAACTAGGGAAAGCCCCCATTACTATTTTGGCAATTCCATCCTGGTTTTTGCAGCACGCAAATAAATCCCAACCTACTTATAGCATTGAGGCCATGCTTTGTGCTTAGTGGTCCTAAATTTTACCCACCATGAGCAACTTTTCAGGATGATAAGTCTTTGAAAGCTGGGTATGGTGGTGGTGTCCGCCATTAATCCCTGCATCCCCAATGCTGTAGCTTACAGGGCTTTATTTTACTGTTAGTTAGCGTTTACTCATACTAAGTTAAACAATCTTTTTCTTATGCCTCTTGGGAAGCCCAGGAAAGTTTTACTGCAGAGGTTCTGAAAACTGAGCATTTAAGTCTTTCTTAGTGTTTTGTATTCTGAGATACACTATTCAGCTGGGCCCAAGGGAATGGATTTCTCCAGAGAGACAACAAGGTTTGGGGTAACAAGTTTGGCTTAGAAAACTGTTGGCAGAAAGCATGGATGAAAGAGTTATCTTAATAAAATGGCAACTGGGGGATTTTGCTGAAGCTGCTTTCAAAACATGATTTCTTTGTACTGACGTAAGGAGAGAATAATGGTTGTGAGGTTTGGTTTCTGTATGAGTGTTGTGGGGGCTTTCCGGTTAAAAAGTGTTATTCATTCATACTGTACAAGTATGCCAAAAATATGCCTACCGATGCAGAAGGGATCATCATGCTTCACTGTCCCATGAGAGCCCTAAAACTTAAGGCCACCTGCTTGAAGTGTTTCCAGTTTCACACTTTGAAGTGACTTCCAGGCAACTCGGTTCAGTATCGGTATCAAAGTTAAAAGCTGCTGAAACAACCATTCCCTCCACTTCCCATAGCAAACCAGGCATCTTAGATCTAGGTCTAGGAGGGCGAGAATAACTTCTGCTTGCTGTGAGGTCTGCGGGTCCTGTGCCCTAGTTCTTATGGTATAACTATCCCTTATCACAAACCTACAACTTGTGGGATTTACAATCAAAGCCGTCTCACCTGAGTCTCATGCTTACAAAATTTCAACCAGGTTGTGATCGTTTCTCCACAAAACAAAGCCGAGGCATACTTTTGAAAAGTAAAATGTGTCTTGAGATATTTTTGCATTACTATTTTGAGGGTCCTGACACATTTTCCCACATGCTTACCATTTGAAATGAGTCACCGAAAACCATGTAGCATGTTCCCTCTCCCAAATGTTATCATTTCAAGGCAAAAGCTGCTCAAAATTTAGGGTGCAAAAGAGTAGACTGGGACCCTTGATAAAATGCAGTTCCTGGCCACAAGAGTTCAATCTGCCTTCAACTAGCCAAATGTGTTTTTCTAACTACTTCATCAACTCTATCATTTCACATACACATTTTAAATACCCTTGAGGGAATTCCCCTAGTCCTAATTGAAGCCCAAGAATTAATCTCTTGAGTGACTCTGTTTGGCTCTTCTGATGCAGACAATGGGGAGCTGCTTGGATTCAGCTCCTGTATAATAGGGGCAAGCTCATTTGAGGGCATTAGAAACACAACCCCTGGGCAGTTGAATTCTCTTCGTAGTTTTTCATTCTTTGTTTTTGTTGTTGTTGTTGTTTGTTTGTTTGCTTGCTTGTTTTTGAGGCAAGATCTCACTTTTTAGCCCTGGCTGTCCTGGAACTCACTCAGTAGACCAGGCGGGCCTCAAATTCACAGAGATCCAACTGCCTCTGCCTCCCAAGTGCTGGGATTAAAGGCGTATGCCACCACATCTGGTTGGTTGAATTCTCATATTACACATTGGGCTTTTGTTACATGCTGGGGGTTGAAACCAGGGTCTTATGCATGCTAGACAAGTGCTCTGCCACTGAGCTCTATCCACAGCTTGTTTTTGTTTTTGTTTCTTTTTCTTTTTAAGTCAGACTCATTTTGTGGCTTAGGCTGACCTTGAACTCATGGCAATCTTGCTGTCTTGAACTCCCATCTGCTGGGATTACAGATATGAGCCACCATGACGGGCCACAAGAGTTCAGTCTGCCTTCAATTAGCCAAAAGTGTCTTTCCAACTACTTAACTCACTCTATCATTTTCTAACAACATTTTTTTTCATTTTGGTAAATACATTGTAAATACTCTTGAGGGAATTCACCTAGAGAAGGGCATCCAAAGGCTTATTTCCTCAGAAATCCCAATATGGCATTTGGATATGTTAAAGAACCATAGACAAATCTCAAGAAATAGTAGTCCAGTGCCTTTCAGCACCCGGGAGGCAGAAGCAGGTGGATCTCTGTGAGTTTGAGGCCAGCCTGGGCTACAGAGCAAGTTCCAGGACAGCATGGGCTACACAAAGAAACCCTGTCAAAAATCAAAAAATAAGTAAATAAAAATTTTTTGTTTAAAAATAAATAAAAATGTTTATACTGCAGAGCATACTCTTACAAAATTAAAAGGACATTCCCCTACACACACACACACACACACACACACACACACACACACACAGAGAGAGAGAGAGAGAGAGAGAGAGAGAGAGAGAGAGAGAGATACACAAATAGACAATCCAAAGGATGGGAGAGAAAAATTTGTAAGTCATAAATTTGACAAAGAACTTCTTTTCAGAATATGTAAAAAAAAATTATAACTCAATAAGAAAAAGACAATAACTCAGTTTAAACCACAGGCAAATAATCTAGATGAACATTTCTCCAGAATAACAATTGACAACCAAAAGCAAGTAGCCAGTAAGAGTTGTGGAAGATTAGTTACCTTTGTTTATGCTATGGAGTATTTGTTTAATGATGCAAAGATATGTTGTATTCTTTATGTTGCATTTGTTTAACTCTGTGAAGCTGTGTTACTGTGCCTGTCTAAAACACCTGTTTGGTCTAATAAAGAACTGAATGGCCAATAGCAAGGCAGGAGAAAGGATAGGCGGGGCTGGCAGGCAGAGATGATAAATAGGAGAAGAAAAAGAGGAGGAGCAAGAAAAGGAGAAGGAGAGGAGGATGCTGGGGGCCAGCCACCCAGTCACACTACCAGCCATGGAGTAAAAAGGGGGGAAAAAAAAGGAATTTAGAATAAAGAAAGGTAAAAAGCCCAGAAGCAAAAGATAGACAGGATAATTTAAGTTAAAGAAAGCTTACTAGAAACAAGCCAAACTAGGGCTGAGCATCCATAAGTAAGAATAAGTCCGTGTATTTGTTTGGGAGCTGGGTGGCAGGCCCTTAAAGAGCAAAGAGAAAAAAAGAAAAAAACTATAAATATGTTCGTGTAAAAATGCTTGATGTGATTCATAATTGGAGAGATGCAGATCAAAACTGGAATGAGACACCACATCATGCAGAGCAGAGCAGCTATTACCAACCAATGTTGGACTGTGGGGAAGTCACAAGCCTTAACTACCCCTGGTGAGAAGGTACAGTTACCATGGAAACTGGCTGGCAGTTCTTCAAAAACTTAAACATAAAAATAGCCAGAGATTCCACTCACAGATTTATAACCAAGAGAAATAAAAACATATGCTCACCTAAGAACCCATCATGAACGTTCGTAGTCATAATATAGATTATTTATTTGTGTGTGTGTGTGTGTGTGTGTGTGTGTGTGTGTGTGTATCTATATTACTCAAAAGGTGGAGAGAGACACTTACATACCCAACAAACTCATTCAAACAAAATTTGATACTATCAGATAATGGAAAGCTCTTTAACTACAGAAAGGAATAATTATTGATAGATGCTACATGGATTAAAAAGTAATATTTAATTATTTTAGTAACTTTTTTACCACTGTGACCAAACATCCAACAAATCAACTAGAGGAAGGAAGGGCATGTTTTGGCTCATGGCTTGAGAGTACAGCCCTTCAAGACGGGGAGGCATGCTGCAGACATGAGGTACAGGCCACGTTGCATCTGCACACAGGAAGCAGAGGGAGCTGGTAGTTCGGTTTCACTTGGTTAGTCTTTTTCATTTAGTCTGGGATTTCTGTCCATGGAATGATGATGTTCACAAGCAGGGTGGATCGTTTCACTTGGTTAAAACCATCTTTAGAAACCCTTCACAGACATCCACAGAGGTGTGCCTCTTAGGTAACTCTAAATCCCATCAAGTTCATAGTCCAGATAAATCATCACAATAGTAAAAGATGTCAGTCACAGGAGGCCATGCGGTATATGATTCCTTCTGTTCGTGAAGTGTCCAGAACAGGAAGCAGATTAGTTGTTGCTTAGGACTGGGGTCCCAGAGGGGTGGGGGTGGGATGATGAGGGTAGAGAGGTAGGGAGGCGATAGCTGAAGGTCAAAGAATAGCATATTTCTAAATGCAAGGCAAGTGTTTGTATCCTCACAAATGTGTTGCAAAAATAGTTCTAAAATAGTTAAAAAAAAAAAAAAAAAAAAAAAAAACATTGCAACCAAACGAATGGTCCTATAACAGTCTGGTCTAGTCTCAGACAAAATGGAGACTATCTGGAAACAGACAGGATGTGAATCTTCCTGGAAATTATCCTTCAATATCAGGCTTCATAAGGAGACTTCCATAAGAATGGGATAGCAGGGAGTTCAAGGTTGTATTTTTGTGGGCAAGACCCAGCAATATAATAATCTGATAATTAAGGTTGAAATCATGCGCTATGGCAAGAAGAAATAGTATTCTTTCATGAAACCTGAACAAAGGTTTGAATATATTCTGATCAAAGTGCTTTGGGATCTTCTGATTAAATCCCTGCTAGTATTAAAGACAGAGGGAAAAAATGACCACACTGGTTTTAGTCAACAGCCAGAATTACTGCTCATAATATAAGAGTAGTCTTCAATAGTTAAATTCACAGTAGTCCCCAGAGAACAAGAGTTAGCTGAAATAATACATTGATAAAATCACCAGTTGGGGCCAAGACATGGCTCAGTGGTTAAAAGCACTGGTTCTCTTCTGGAGGACCTGGGTTAGATTCCCAGCACCCACTTGGGCAATCATAACTGTCTGTAATTCCAGTTCCAGGGGATCTGACACCCTCTTATGACCTCCATGGACATCAGACACACACACACAGGCTGCACAGACATACATGCAAAAAACAGCCACAAAAGGTTATATCTATTTTAGTTTTGTTTGTTTTTTATTTGAGACACTACTGTCTGACTATTTTGATTTTTTCTTTTTCTTTCTTTCTTTCTTTCTTTCTTTCTTTCTTTCTTTCTTTCTTTCCTTCTTTCTTTCTTTCCTTCTTTCCTTCTTTCTTTCTTTCTTTTCTTTCTTTCTTTCTTTCTTTCTTTCCTTCTTCCTTCCTTCCTTCCTTCCTTCCTTCCTTCCTTCCTTCCTTTCTTTCTTTCATTTCTTTCTTTCTTTCTTTCTTTCTTTCTTTCTTTCTTTCTTTCTTTCTCTTTTTTTGTTTTTTCAAGACAGTTTCTCTGTGTATGTCTGGCTGTCTGGAACTCACTCTGTAGACCATGCTGGTTTCGAACTCAGAGATCCACCTGCCTCTGCCTCCCAAGTGCAGGGATTAAAAATATGTGTCACCACTTCCTGGCTCTATTTTGGTTTTCTTAAGGCTTTTAATTTTTAAAAGCCATTGAAGGAAGGTGAGATGGTTTAATGGGTGACCTGAGTTTGAGCCCCAGGACCCCATTGGTGGAAAGAGAAAACCAATTCTTTCATGTTGTCCTCTTCCATGTGTCCACGGCCTGCATCCCTCTACCCCCAACTAACTAAATAAATGAACAGATGAATAAGTAACTGTATTTTTAAATTTTTTTTTTTTTTTTTGGTTTTTTGGTTTTTCAAGACAGGGTTTCTCTGTGTAGCTTTGCACCTTTCCTGGAAATCACTCTGTAGACCAGGCTGGCCTCGAACTCATAGAGATCCGCCTGCCTCTGCCTCTCGAGTGCTGGGAATAAATGCATGCACCACCACCGCCCAGCCTATAACTGTATTTTTTTTAAAGCCAACCAAATTTAAAATTTACAATTTAAAGGCAAATGTTCAATCACAAAAATTTGACACGAAATTCTTGATCAGTAAGTGCTGGGTGGAATCATCACGCTTCTTATTCACGGCATGATATGGAGTCCGCACACACTTCCCTCCATAGCATCACAGAGGGGCCAGCCGGAGCCCATCCTGCTTGAAGTCCTTCATCCAATAATTAACTGTTCTGGAATCATCCTTCCGGAAGAGGGCAAGGGAGAGGGCAGCGTCTAGTTGACAGGCCAAACTGTGGAAGCCCTGGTCCTAAAGCTGGCGTTGGCAGGCTGTGTGCATTCCCGTCACCCCAGCACCAGGAGGCAGAATCCGAAGCTGGATCCCAGCGGTTGAGGGCATTCCTAGCATTCAGGGGCCCTGGGTTTGATCCCATGGACACATGTGTACATGCCGAGAGAGTTATAAAGTTAATGGGTTATAATGGATGGAAGTTCTGTAGGGGGTGGGGGTTTTCCTAACACGTGGTGAGGGGGTCCTAGGGTAGCAAAGGCTACTTGGTGAGGCGCAGACCCACCCCCACTGTCCACAGTGACCAGCCGCTGAATCTCCCCGGTCTGGTGTTCTTCCTCTGCCTTGTGAAAGGGCTGCCCTTTTTTATAGTCACCAGGAGACAATTTCAGACATTAACATTTTGTAACTGTCTTAACTAATCCTATTTATCAGATGTAGAGAGAACCGGAATTTTCCACTAACTTTATTTTGTTTCTATCTTTTCTTTCTCCCTTAAGGAAATGTCCTTTTTACCAGGAAGGGTGTTAAGAAGGATTTGTGATGCTCTTGAGGTGTTAAAGCCTCATAAGAAAACGTAATTTTAAACCCTGACTCAGACCTTGGGGATACACCTCTGAAATAGGAAGAGCCCACCCCCCATGACTGCTGGGTGCCCTGTAAGATTGACAGGGCTTCTCACTGAGTCCATCCACTCACTCCTTGTACAAAGTCTGTGAGTCATTGCTAATGGAACAGGAACAACCGGTTCCTCTTAGGGCCTCAGGCCCATCTTGCACCTCACCCCAGGTTTTCCTTCCTGCAACAAATATTTACTGAGCATCTACTGTTTTGGATCCTGAACCTACATCCATGACAGAGTTGACCAGGTCTTCGCTCCTAAGAGCTTAGAGAGAGGGACAAAACCAAAAAAAATATAAAAATAAAAAAAGGGGTTGGAGAGAGGGTTCAGCGGTTAAGAGGATCAGCTGCTCTTACAGAGGACCCGGGTTCGATCCCAGCACCCACACAGTGGCTCACAGCTGCCTGTAACTCCTGTTCCAGGGGAACTGGTACCCTCTTCTGACCTCCACGGATCCAGGCACACACGTGGCAAAACAGCCATATGTGCAGGCAAAACATTCATACATAAAAATAAATAAGATACAAATTAAAACAAAACGAAAACCACGAAAATTCAACCAACAAACCCTATCAACTATGATAAGAGGTAATAAAGAAGTGAGGAAGCCTCCACGCGGCTTCCTTTTAACTTCGGGTCTCAGATTCGAGGTCTTCCCGTCAGGGAGCTCACTCGTTCAGCTAGAATGACTGGCCAGCCAATCCCAGGGACCCTCCTGTCTCCGCCTCCCCCGCACTGGGATTGTAGGTGTTTGCCACATGCCCAGTTCACTTGATGCTGGGGAGTAAACTCAGGTTCTCATGCTTGCACGGGAAGGAGTTTATTAATGAAACCATCTCCCTAATCCTAAAGAAAATATATGTGCTGATGTGTGTGCTCTTGGAGAGGCCAGAGGTGGACATCACGTCAGTTGTCTACTCTTTTTTTTTTTTTTAAAGACAAGGTCTGTCTACATAGCCTTGGCTGTCCTGGAACTCACAAGGTAGACCAGGCTCCTTTTGAACTCAGAGCTCAGCCTGTTTCCGCCTCCTGAATGCTGGGATTAAAGGCGTGTGCCGCGATGCCAGCACCCCACCAATTTTTTGAGAAGAGAGTTCTCACTGAACCTGGAGCTCACTGGTTTTGCTGGAAAGCTGCTCTGCAACCCTGGGGATCTGCCTGTGACTCCCAACGCAGGGGGGGGCGGGGGCAGGCAGGCGGCCACACGGATAGGATATCTGCACTCAGGACCTCAAGCCCGTGCAGCGAACACTTCACTCGGAGCCGTCTCCTCAGCTACTCCCCGGTAAAGCTGAAGGTGACTTCTGTGTTTGGCTTTGTAGTTTTACTGCCTTTGACGGTGAACAAATAGTTTTAGATCTTTTATTGTTATTTTATGCCTGCTCACCATGTCCACGCAGTGCCTGTGGAGGACAGAAGAGGGCATCAGATTCCCTGGAACTGGAGTTACAGAAATTTGGGAGCTGCCATGTGGGTGCTGAGAATTGAGGCCCGGGTCCTCTCCAAGAGCCGTTATGGCTCCTAACTACTGAGCCATCTCTCCAGCTCCCATAAACATATAAATATATATATATATTTATATATGCGTGTATATATATATATATATATATATATATATATATATATATATGAAAACAGAAGAGTGACCAGCTGTGACCCTGACTCACAGCCTGTGCCAAAGCACTCAGGTAGTGCAGGCGTGACTAGGCAGTCTATGTGGACAGAGGTGGAGCTTTTGTTTGTTTGTGAAGAGCTTTATTTTTATTTTATTTAAGTAACTAATTTAAAGTCTATCAGGAGTGTGTATTGTTACATCAAAATTGGTTTTCAGACCAGTCACAGAAGGTGAATTTGTTGATTCCATTGTTTCTCTCCTGGGCATTTCCATCTTGTATTTAGTTTTGTTTGCACTGTGATTTAGATATAAGTTCCTAGAAGGCAGTTCAAATGCAGCTCAAAAGGGGGTTTGTTTTGTTTGGTTTTTTTTGTTTTTTGTTGTTTTGTTTTGTTTTCCTGCTGCAAACTCCTGGAAAGGAATCTGAGGGGGATTTCAAGAGTCTCGATGTGCATGTCCTCTGCCCTGCCCCACCCCCTTAGTAGATGGTGTAAGTTTAGGATCAGAGCAAGGGTTGGCGTCATATAGACATAAATTCCTTAGGCCTGAGGACTTAGTGTCTGACTGTAAGAAAATGCTCAGTGGCGGTTCCTGTTACTGTCTCACTCCTCTGCAGGAGCATTAAACAGTTTTTGAAAGCCTGGCTAGCTACGTTTTCTTTAAACCCTTTTAAGGAACAATGAGGTTACTTTTAAGTAACTTGTAACTAAAAGGGTTACTTTAAACCCTTTTAAGGAACAATGAGGTCCTGGGATCTAACATTCTCATACCTTAGGCATATAATGAATTTTGTGTGTTCTTTTCTAAATCATAAAAAGATGGATGGTACTAGGAATGCTGTCTTTGAGCAATGATGTGACCACAGCAGACCTTTTTTTTTGTATCTTTATATTTTACGTGTACGGGTGTTTTGCCTGAATGTGTGTGTGTACCGTGTTCTTGCCTGGTACTCCTCGGAAGTCAGAAGAGGGCATCCGATCCCTTGGAACCAGAGTTACAGATGATTGTGAGTCACCATGTGAGAACTAGGAATTGAACCCAGGTCCTCTTCAAGAGCAAGTAGTGCTCCTAACAGCTGCTCCGTCTCTCCAGCCCTAGCTACTGCACACTTGACCGTCACCATGGCTGTGGTTATCTGCACAATCCTGTAAATAACCTCTCACCCGCGTTCCTGTAAGCAACCCCCAGCAAACTCAGTAGGCCACAAAACAAAACAAAACAAAACAAAACAAAAACAAAAAAGTGAAGGGGAATCAGAAAGAGAAAAGGGATCCCGGATGAAGACAAGAGAAGATAATAAAGGGTGGGAATACGGATGATCAAAATGACGCATGTATGATGACGTCATAATGAAACTCACTGTTACCTCCAGGGTGGATGAGATGGTTCAGAGAGTTGTCAAGTCTGGCAACTGGAGCTGGTTCCCCAGGACCCACATGGTAGAAACAGAGAAGCAATCCTGCAAACTGTCCTTTGACCTCCACACAAGTGCCATGGTTAATGAACACACACACTCATTCACTCCGACAATCAATGCAACATTAAAAATAGAAGGACATTACAAAAGAATGAAGTCTAGCTTTTATAACTACACCAGATACTGAAATTTCACCTTTTGTGAAATACATATTTAGGCCCTTTGTAAATATTTCTTTTTTTTTTCAAGGTCTCCTCGTTTGTTACTTTACAATATATGTTTACATTTTATAAAATATGTGTATTTTATTTGTTGATTTTTGAGAGTTTTTTGGTTTGGTTTTTCTAGATAGGGTTTCTCTGTGTAGCCCTTGGCTGTCCTAGAACTCTCTCTGTAGACCAGGCTGGCCTCGAACTCATAAAGACCCACCTGCCTCTGCCTCCCAAGTGCTGGGATTAAAGGGGTGCATCACCACCTGGCCTATTTGTTACTCTTAAAGACCTACTTTTGACTGGACTCAGAATCTGAAGTAGGAGCTCCCAGCGAGGTCTGCCGATATCTCTTGCAGTCTGCTCCTGGGTTTTTTGTTTTGTTTTCTTTGTTCGTTTTTTTGTTTTGTTTTGTTTTGTTTTGTTTTGTTTTTGGCTTCCTCCATTCTCTTGGCCAAAAGTTTAGCATATTCTGCAGCCTGCTCCTTTTCCTTAGTGCATTGTTTCTTCAGAGCAACACATAGGTACTTGTGTTGCAGGACATGTGGAGTCACAAGACGCTGAATCTCGGGTGCTTTGCTCTTGGGACTCTACAAGCTTTCTGACCACATATTGTTGGACATCATTCTTTAGAGAGACAAAGAAACTTTCGATTCTGCTAGCTCTTTTGTGCCCCAGGCGTGGAAGGACAGACGCATCTGTCAGTCCAGGAATACCCTTCTCTCTTAATGATTGAGCCATCTCTCCGGCCCCTTCTTTCCTTTTCCATTTTATTATTAATTTTTATCACAAAAACCGAGTTGAGAGTACTCAGGCTGGCATCCACAATGCATCCTGAAGAGCCTTGTGCTTCCTCTCTCTAGGTTGTCTTGGTGTAAATATCTCTATAGAGGCACACAGGGTCAATTTATTTGTGTGTGTGCTTATTTATTTAGAGGCATGTAGCTCCACACATACACACAATAAGTAAATAAAAGTGTAAAAAATGTGTTTCTGATTTTACAATCCAGACATCACCACTGTTATCAATCTGACACGTGACTTCTGTGGCAGTCAGCTTGTCTTCACTGTTATGAAACATCTAAGACAGGCTGGAGCGGTGGCTCAGTTGTTAATAGCACTGACTGTGCTTCTAGAGGAGCCGGGTTCAATTCCCAGCAACCACATGGCAGCTCCCAACTGTCTGTAACCTCATTTCCGGGGGATCTGACGCCCTCACACAGACATACATGCAGGCAAAACACCATTGCGCAGAAAACAAAGTAAGGAGGAAAACTGACTTTGTGTCCCAGTTCCAGAGCCTTCAACCCATTTTCCTCTGTAAAAGCCTTGTTTTGTGGTGGGAAGGGATGCCAGAGCAAAACTACCCATCTAGTATTTGGAGAAAGGGGTTGGGGTCCTCATATCTCCTTCAAGGGCACCCAGTCCCCCAGTGGGTCATGTCTTCCCATTCTACCACATTCCACATGCCTTTAACAAGACTAGACTCTAGTCTGTCCTCCTCATGTAAGCAGGACCTAGAACAGAATCCACAGAAGCTCACGTTTGGATGGGAAACTTACAATTCTGTTACTGTCATCTAAGATTGTATAAGAATTTTAGCAATTGCATCATGTCTCAGGGTTACGTACAATGAATATTCAGTTAGAAAATTAAAACTGTACGTCTCAGTGGTGGGGTAGTGATGCATGTCTTTAATCCCAGTACTCAGGAGGCAGAAGCAAAGGGATCTCTGTGAGTTTAAGGCTAGCAGGATCTACATATAAGTTCCAGCCCAGCCATGGCTACATAATGTAGGTGCGCTGGTGTCACAGGACACATATGAAAACCAGAAGACAGTCTCTGGGGTCGCTCTCATCTTCCATCTTGTTTGAAATAGGGTCTTTTTACTGTTTGCTGGTGTATCTGCCAGGCTAGCTGGCCCCAGGAACCTCTGGAGACTCCTGCCTCTACCTCATCTCACTAGAGGAGCACCAGGGCTGTCCCCTGCTTGACAGGGGATTTAGGGATTCAAACCTGGGTCCTCACACTCAGCCAACACTTTACCCCCAAGCCAATTCTCCAGCTGTGAAGCAGAATTTTTGAAAACTAAAACAATATTGTGGTAGTTTGAATGTAATTGGTCCCCATGATCTCATAGGGAGCGGCAATATTAGGAAGTGTGGCCTTGTTGGAGGAAGTGTGTCACTGTGGAGGTGGGCTTTGAGGTCTCATCTGTGCTCAAGATACTACTCAGTGTCACAGTCCACTTCCTGTTGCCTTCTGATCAAGATGGAGCCAGTACCCTGTCTGCCTGCATGCATCCAGGCTCCCTGTCATGATAATAATGGACGGAACCTCTGGCCTGTGAGCCACCACAATTAAATGTTTTCTTTGTAAGAGTTGCTGTGGTCATGGAGTCTCTTCACAGCAACAGAAACCATAAGACCATACAGCATGATAAATTTAAAAAGTGAATAATTGGGTGTGGTGACTGATAGTTTCCCTCTGAAAGACGATACATCCCAGCTTTCCCTGTGACTATGGACCCTTTAAGGAGCCAATCCCATCTTCTCCGGTAGGCATTTTGTCAGTCTGCTCACATGGGTGACAAAATGCTCCCCTGCTGTGAATAAACACAGTCCCACCTAAGGTCAGACTAAGTCTCTTTCTTTCTGCCTCCGGTGCCTCTGCAGCGGCCTTACTAATCTAACATGCTCAAGCCCACCCAGGGACAAGCCTTCCTGGCTGTCATATGCTCCCCCTGGCCTGGGCTCAGTAGGGCCAAGCAGAGCCGCCCATTTCTCTCAGGAGGCTTTTCTTTTCACTCTGTCTCCACCCATTCACACCTATTGTCTCACCCGGACAGTCTGACCTTCTAGGCACAAGGCCAGACTGCATTCCACCAGAACACACATCAACGTAGCAAAATTTGCTGGAACAAGGTTACTGTGGACCTAACTCAGAGGTGCCCTGGTTAGGTCTATGAGCACACTGGAGCTTCCTTCTGTCTGTCTTAAGACTCCCTCGGTCGAAGACACTAGAGCCTTTCCACTGGCTGAGAAAGTTTGGCTGAGAATTCTAATTCTGGGAATTCTCCACTGGCCCACCACCACTTACTCAACCGAAAGCCCTGAGAACCTTCCTCTGGCCCCATGGTTTCTTAACCTTGGAATTGTAACAGTTGGGGTTGCCTCCTTACGTGCTCACATTTTGAGACTTAGGGAATGCTCTAAGTGACTGGATATTAGCTCCTGTTTTTTCCTTAATCCTGGGCCCCAACATGGGTTCCAAATTCTCCATTCCAAAGCAGGCTAATCTAAAAAGCTCCATTTGGGAGACCTCATGCTTGTTCAGCTTTCAGTCCAAATGAGGCCTCAATATACATTGGGCAAATGGCCACTGCTGGCCCAAATTGGGAACTTCCTATTTCTAATACCTAGATTGAATTAGGTAACTCCATAAAATGCAATGGTAGAGTGGTCCAAGGCTACTCCCCCATTTTTTCCTTTTCCTGGCTTGGTGGCTACAGTTTCTGATGCGTCTTCAAACGTATCTAATCCTAACTGAGATAGCACAGAGCTCTTTTGACTTCTGCTTTTCACCTACTTGTGTTTCTGCCTCTCCAAGTCTGAAAAATCCTGCTGTATCTTCAGCAGCTAAGAGGTAAAAGCATGCTAGGTTGTCCGCTCCCACCTGCAGACACACACCAACTGGTTATGGCTATGTCAATCACTGGATTCACCGGACTCAGTCTTACAGAGATTCAAATGTCTTTGGGGTATGGATACTATTTAAAAATTCATGCTGTTCTACTTTACTGAAAAGGCTGGCTCTGGAGTTGGAATTCGGTCCACCTGCTTTAGACCCAAGCATGTTAGTTTAAAGACGTCTTTGTCCTGGGTCAGGCTGGCTACCTGACTCTCTGACAGGAGGAGAAGAGAAAAACAGATCAGCCAAAGAACAGACACTTTGCACTTGAGAACAACTAAGAAGTGAACTACTTCCCATAGAGGTTCCACTGGCGAGGTGTTTAAGTATAAATCCCACCCCCCTTCTTTGGTTTTGTTTACTATCTTTAAAGCTTTGGCTGAAACTTTAACATTCTGTATCTTAGGATTTATAAATTCATTGAGTGTACAGAGAATCTTAATTTGCTATAAGATATCATGTATGTAACTTGGGTTCAACCCTTGTTTAGGAAAAGGGTGTATGCCTGATACACTCACCTAGGAGTAATACCAGCCATGTAGTTTGCCGCCATCTTGGCTGATGACCTAGCAACCATATGGTTTGCCACCATCTTGGCTGGCGACCTCATCAGAATGGAACCAGACCATGTGACCTTACCGCCATCTCGGTTAAGATGACTGAGTGGTATAAGATGGTTTATTTTATTTCATTTTCCCTACGTTAAGGAGGGGATCCCAGGCCCACCAGATATTTTAGATTGGAATGGATTTTTATATGGTGATTTTTGTCCTAAGGGTAAAAAATAACAGATGAGAACAAAACCTAGAACAAGTTCTATGCAACCTATGTTTGATGATTAAGGTTTATAAGTTCCTAAGGCTATAATGGCCTATTCAGGCTCTCTGCTGACTTGGCTAAGCTTCAGCTATTTGATGAAACCGAGTCATATAAAAACAATAACAACAACAACAAAAATTATGGCCAGGTGGGAGATGGTGCACACCTTTATTCCCAAGACAGAGGCAGACAGAATCTCTGTTGAGTTTGAGGCCAGCCTGGTCTACAGAGTGAGTTCCAGGAAAGCCAGAAAGAACTACAGAGAGAAATCCTGTCTGGGGAAAAAAATGGCTTTAGCCTTCTTTGTCAATTCTGTCCATTTTATATGTAAATTATTAGATTTCATATGACTGACTGCTTTCACCTTTCATCTGTTGGCTGACTGTATGGAATAAAAATGTAGAGAAATTTTAAAAGGTTCTGTTAGTAGGGTTAATTTTAGAAGAACATTCTGCTTGCCCAAGTGTAAACTTCGTAAATGAATCATTTACTCTTGACATGGCAGTCACTGATTCAGGTTGTAACTTAGGGTATTCTAGAGAGTTGTAGAGAAAGTGTCTGTTGAAGAGGAAGCAGGGTGGTCACTATCTCTGGGAGTATTTTTAAATTGAAAACTAAAAATCATTTTTTTAAAGATTTGATTATTTATTTATTTGTTTGTTTGTTTGTTTGTTTGTTTGTTTGTTTATTTATTATGCATGCAGTATCCTGCCTGCATATGCCTACAGGCCAGAACAGGGCACCAGATCTTGTTATTGGTAGTTGTGAGCCACCATGTGGTTGCTGGGAATTGAACTCAAGACCTCTGGAAGAGCAGCCAGTGCTCTTAACCTCTGAGCCATCTCTCCAGCCCTAAAAATCATTTCTTTTGGGGACTAAAACTTAGAATACAATTGTCTCTTTACATAGCCTGACACTATAATACATATTTACTGTGTATAGGTATAGCAATTTGATGCTAACAAACATATGTATAAAGTCACATTTTCAAATACTATCTATGGTCATTTAATGTAATAGGTTCAATTTTAAAAATTTTACCTTAGGCCGGGCAGTGGTGGCGCACGCCTTTAATCCCAGCACTTGGGAAGCGGAGGCAGGTGGATCTCTGTGAGTTTGAGGCCAGCCTGGTCTACAGAGCGAGTTCCAGGACAGGCTCCAAAGCTACACAGAGAAACCCTGTCTCGAAAAATACAAAAAAAAAAAAAAAAAAAATGTTCCTTAGTAAAATGCTTAAATCAAAAATTGTGGCTTACTTGAAACACTCTGTTTTTGTTCATTAAATAATAGCTGATATTGTTAATATTTGAAACAAATATACAAAGTCTATCATATGTGGAAGCAAGGAATATCACTTTCTGTTCAGATTCATTCCTTGGATGCTGACTTTAACTGACTTCTTTTACAAAGTTTCCGGGTGCTTGTTCCTTGCAGGGGTGTGATATGAACAAACAGATAATTACAATTACTTTATCCTTCTACAGAACTCCGATTTATGGTCTAGCCAGTTGTACAGTTGCTGAGGACCAGTTCAGGGCTTCAGGCATCCTAGATAAGAGTTGAGTCTCCTTCCCAGGCTGATCAGCAATTGTAACAGATTTTGGAGGAAGGAGAAGGAATCATCAGAGAAACAACTGAAAATTGCTTATATACACACAAAAGAATATTTAGATTGAAAAAGCCCCCAATGTCCAGGACAATGAATGAAAATTGATTTACATAGTGACCTCATTACACCTGAGAATAATGAGAAAAAGCTTTCAGACAAAAAATAAACAAATAAAAATAAAATAAAAGTTTAATTAAAAGCATCTAGAAGAAGAATGGCATACAATTTGTCAATCGCAGTCCTAAAGGGCAGCGGATCACTTTAAGTGCTTTGACAAGTCTACGGGACAGTCATTTCTAAACTAGAATTGTGTACTATCAATTGTATATGAGGGGAAAATAAAGATATTTTCAGATATGTGGGGTCGTAATTTGAACCTCGTTCACGTTGTCAAGAAGCTAGTGATGGATATGTTCTACCAAAAAGGAGTAAGTGCCAAAAGGAAAGGAGCAAGTGGGCGATGTAAGCTAGCATTAGAGAGGGCCACATTTATACATGAGCTGTTGCAGAAAGCCCATAGGCGCAATACAGCCTGAAGACCAAGATGTCAGTCCATTACTTACACATATTGAGGAAGGCATTAAAAGTGATCAGTCAACACTTTAAAAAGGAAGGAAGAAAACTGTCAGCTAAAAGAGCAGAAACAGGAGCCATCAAGATGGTTTCCAAGGGTAAAGGTGCTGCTGGCCAAGGCTGCCAACGAGTTTGATTCCTGGGATCCACATAGTGGAAAGAGAGAACAGACTGTTAGATGAGCCATCTTCTGACCTCCACACAAATACTGTGGCACATGAAAACACACACACACATGCATACTATATATATATAATTTAAAAAACTTTTAAAGAGTGAAAAACAATGGACATGCCACAATGGAAAAACTCCCTCTGAGAAACAGGAAGTAGAGAGAGATCAGTGTGTGATTTTTGTTGTTGTTTTGCTTTTCCCCAGGGCAGGTGCCTTTGAACTTGATATGTAGCAGGGGATGATCTTGTACTTCTGATCCTCCGTCTCCTTGTCCAGTAGGGTTTCAGGCCTGTCTCCAGCCCAATCCAGGCTATGTTTTCAATACAGATCTTGCAGAACTATCTAGCTCTGTAAACCAGGTTCTTTTGTAAATTTAATAAGAATGAAAATAAAAGTCAATGTAAATAATACCATCACTCAAGACAGACCTAGGCATGGCTGATGCAGATCCTAGAGACTATCTCTTACTATAGATGTTGGCTATCTGAAGCCTGTGGTGAATGTCATCATACTTAAAATCCTGTCAAGTGCCTACTTCGGGAGAGGGGGTCCACACAAGTGTATTTCTGAACATTTTAGAGCTAGCTAGAATTCCAATGTCTCACAACAATACCAGAAGATAGTATTTCAGCCTGAAGGATTCTGACCCAAAGAAGGTATTGCAGAGGAGAGCTCACAGTGTTAGTTACAAAGGTTTCCTCATCAGGCTTATTACAGCCTGATGGAACCATTATTTTATGTCCTTTTCAATGAGCAATTCCAGGGACAACTGGGTCCACGCGTTTGATGTCTCTTACTGTATTAAGCCAACAGAATCAGCCGCTTCTGAACTCAGCACCCAGAAGCAGAACCTCCATTAACACCTAAAGGCTGACACTTAGTCATTCAGAGTAACTGTTACTTAATTTAACTACAAAGTAAAACAAAGAGAAGAATTCAACAAAAGCCTTTCTCATTCCTCGGGACTGAATGTTCTTTCCCCTGCTGTAAGCAGTAATATTATACTACAACTTTTGGAAGAGGGTGACTAATAGGCTGGGATTTGAGACAATTTAGTTACTATTTATGGTGTAGAAAGGGCGAAGGCTTTTCACTGCAAACATCTCCATTATTCTCAGCTGCTCACAGGGAAATCAAACAGACTGGGAGCTAGAGTGGCCTACTGCTTCTGGAAACCGTTCCAGTCTTCAGAGATTTTTGGTTGAGCATAAAAATTTGTTGTAGACAGGCATGGTGGCCTGTGCCTTTAATCCCAGCAGAAGCAGGTAGATCTCTGTGAGTTCCAGGCCAGCCTGATGTCTGTGTAGCAAGTTCTAGGCTAGCTAGGACTTCATAGTGGGACCCTGTCTCTAAAAAAAAAAAAAGAAAGAAAGAAAGAAAGAAAAAAGAAAAAAAATCAAATCAAGATAATTGGCAGACTTAGTATATAGCCTCCCCTACCCCACCCCTTTATTTAAAGGGTCGTATTCTGTAGCCTAGACTAGCCAGGAACTTGGAATATGCCATCTTCCTGCCTCAGTCTTCCTACTCCTAAGTATTAAGATTACAGGAATGAGCTACTACAATTGGTCAGTTTTATCTTTTAAGGATAGATTAGGGGCTGGCAAGATAGCTCAGCAGTAAGAATGCTTGCTGCTTTTCCAGAGGACCCAAGTTGAGATCCTATTACCCACGTAAGATGGCTCACAATTGCCTCTAACTTCAGCTCCAGGGGTTCCAGCATCCACAGGCACCCTCACGCAGATGGCATGCACACATACACATAAATCAAAACTTTCATTTTAAAAGGGACAGATCGGATAAAACTGTAAGTACTTCTCATGAACCTGGGTTCATATCTGCATTTCAGGAGTTCTGTGAATGTACGTAACAGCAAATTTAACACCGGGTATGGCATGTATCGCAGGCCCTGGGTTTGGTGCAAGTCTGAAGACCAGAATTCCAAGTCAAATACCCCAGGCCACTTATGCTGGATGAGTGAGTGTGAGGGGGAGGAGAGGATGTGGGGCCAGCTTAGCACCTTAACAGGGGACTCTGTCCCTGGAAAGCCTGCTCTTCATAACTGCCTATGGCAAGGGATAAAGTGTGCCTCTTTGGTTCTTGCATTTTACAATAGGTCATAGCAACTACTTAGTGGGTATTTGTTTACTACAATTTATGTGATTCCACGGCCGTGTCAGGCGATGAGCGTCTTTTCAGTTCCCATCAGCCACTTGTCTCCACTGTGTTCTGTTGCCAGTGACAAAGCACAGGGCTGTGCCCCTTAACTTCTGTATGTAACGGGAAGCTAACAGCTCTGGTCTTCTGGGAAGTGCTCAGAAACACAGCAGTTTGTGAGCTTCTGCTGCGATGTTAATTTACTTTGTCGAGAGTCTGGTAAATGTGTAGAGTGACGCCCTTCTAACTGCCGGCGAAGGTCTGCGTTAGGGCCATGTTTCATCAATCAGTGGCAGAGGGTGGGGCTGGGAAGAGATCGCTCAGTAGTTAGGAATGCTTGCTGCCCTTGCAGATGGCCTCAGTTTGGTTCTCAGAGCAGCTACTTGGGGTGACTCACAACCACCTGTAACTCCAGCTCCAGGGGATCCAGTGCCCTCATCGGGCTTCCTGCTCTGTCCAGAATCTGGACCCCCTGAACACGTGTGGCATGCACTCACACAGAAACACACACATAAGTAAAAATAATTAAAATAAATCTTAAAAAATAAAATAGTCATTAGCAGAGGAGCTATCCTGGGTAAGTCACGTTTCAGGTTTGTATGTTTATGGGGAGTGTGTGTGTGTGTGTGTGTGTGTGTGTGTGTGTGATCAAGAAGGAATAAAAATAGAGAAGAAAGGTGTCTCCTTGATTTTTGCCATGTAGTAGCAGTGTTTAAGCATTCTATTCTGTCCAATGCTTTTTTTTTTTTTTTAAGATTACTTATTATGTATACAGTGTTCTGTCTGCATGTTTGCCTGCCCACCAGAAGAGGGCACCAGACCCCATTACAGATGGTTGTGAGCTACCATGTGGTTGCTGGGAATTGAACTCAGGACCTCTGTAAGAACAACCAGTGCTCTTAACTGCTGAGCCATCTCTCCAGCCCCTGTTCAATGCTCCTATGTGTATTTTTATTTGGTTTTGGTGGTTGTGATAAATTATCTCCATAATCCTACAACTTAAAGGTAACTGCATTAGAGGATGACTCCTGATCCTCCTGCCTCTGCCTCCCGAGTATGGGGATTACAGATGTGGACTCCCAGACTTTTGAATCTTCTTCTATGTAGCTGAAAGAACACTTTTTGGGATGTCTTTCCTTCACCTGTACATGTAAGTAGTTTCCCCCATGGCTAAAACTTTTCATGAAAATTATTTTTTAATGTCTGTATAATATTACATCATACCAATACATGCTACTTTCCTTAACTTTTCCTTTACTCAGTCAGGACTTTTCCAATGGCATGATTCATTCTTTAACTAACCCAGGAGCCTTTAGATAAATTTATAATGAAAAATAAATGTCCTAAGAAATTCACATCAGCCGGGCAGGGGTGGCACAGTCTTTAATCCCAGTACTTGGGAAACAGAGGTAGGCGGATCTCTGTGAGTTCGAGGCCAGCTTGGCCTACAGAGCGAGATCCAGGATCGCCAGGACTACATAGAGATACCCTGTCTACAAAAAGAAAAAAAGAAAAAGAAAGAAAGAAATTCACATCAGTAAACTATGAAAGAAACATGGGTTATTACATATATGAAGTCAAGACAGAGTCATTCATGAGCATAGGTTCTGTGCTAGTCTGTAAGTATATTCTGTTTGTACAATGTGTTTATTATCTTTTACAAAGAGGATTTGAGGTAGTTTTTTCAAGTATTCAGAAATAGGACAAAGCAGGGATGGGGAGATGGCTCTGTCAGTTAAGAACACTGACTGTTCTTCCAGAGGACCTGGGTTCGATTCCCAGCACCCATATGGTAGCTCACAATCATCTGTAATTCCAATCCCAGGAGATCCAATGACCCCTTCTGCCTCCCTGGCGCTGCACACATGTGGTCCACAGACATGCATGTAGGCAAAACACACATACGCATAAAATACAACAATAATACTAAATTCACAAGCGGATTGGAGAAACTACCATCGTGGGAATGAGAATTGTGTTACATAGAAAACAGGACAGCTACCTGCATGGAATGAATTCTGTTCCCATTCTCGCTCACTTCTGTACCCATAATGTGAGTCGCCAGTTCACGTGTCTGTAATTGAAGCACTCTGGAGGTGGAGGCAGGAGGATCAGGAGTTCAAGGTCACACTGGGCTCCATAAGACCTGTCAATAATAACAATAATGTCAACAACAACAACAATAATAAATAAAATGTGAATGATGGAACCTGAATTGTCCTTTTTAGTTGTCTGCCTGTCTGAAAGCCAGTGCTCATGATCTTTCATTCCTACATTCACCTTACGTCTCCTGCTCTGGCCAGAATCGGGACCCCAGAGCCCCTGTCTTCCACATGATTATGAAAGATATTCTGTTCTATTTCTGCCCTGTGTTTCAACATCCACAGCTCCTTAGTCCTTGTCAAACGCTACGACTTTTTTCGTTTCTTTTTTGAGCAAGTTTTTTTTTTCCCCCACCACCCACCTCTGCTCTCACTGGCTATTTCTTGCTTCTCTGAAGAACTCTCTTTCTTTCTTTCTTTCTTTCTTTCTTTCTTTCTTTCTTTCTTTCTTTCTTTCTTTCTTTCTTTCTTTCTTTTTTTTTGAGACAGGGTTTCTCTGTGTAGCTTTGGACCCTGTCCTGGATCTCGCTCTGTAGACCAGGCTGGCCTCAAACTCACAGAGATTCACCTGCCTCTGCTTCCCAAGTGTTGGGATTTTAGGTGTGCATGGTGGAAAACCCTCATCCAGGGCTATTTAGTATCTTGTTTCCTAACTCCCCTGTGGTCATTCCTGTCCATCTCTCATCATTAGCTTTTAAGGTGGTTTTAACCCTTAGAGTTCTTTTGAAAACTCTACCATTTTCCAGAGTAATTGACTACTTGTGGACTCAACAGAAAATAGGAAGACTTTAGGAAATGTGTGGTCCACACAACAAATTTCATCTTATAAATTCTCCTCACCTTGTCTTTGCATCTCTGGCATGAGAGCTCTCATTAATCAGTGATTTTTCTCTTTTGCTTTAAAAAAATTTTTCACTTATTGATTGAGAGAGGTGAGTGTGAAGGTCAGAGGTCAACTTGCAGGAGTCAGTGTTTTCTCCTCTCCAGGTGGGTCCTGAGGATTGAACCCAGGTTGGCAGGGTTGGGAGGCAAGCTCCTTTATCACCGACTCATCAAACTGGTCCTCTTTTCTCCTTTAATAAGGTTCAGAATCCCGGGCTTCCTGGGACGCTTTAGTATTCAACTTCGTGTTTCCTTGACGTTGGTGCGGCTTTCTTCGATGCTTAAAAACAAGTGCACTGATTTCCAGCCTTCTAATCTGTGAGTCCTGGGGATAGAACCTAGTGAACCCAACCTCGGGACTCCTTCTGTCCTCTCTTTCCCCTGCCCTGGCTGATGGGTGGAGGGAAGAGAGGCACCCATCTTATTCTGCCCTGCTGTTCTAATCACAAGACTGGCTAGCTGATAGACTTGTAAACAAGCCAGAGCGTCTCACAACTGCTCACTCCCTGGATTGTAGAGATCGGGCTACTGATAGCCAGGTGAGCGGAATGGAGCCAGATGCTCCTCAAGAGCTGAAGGGGAAAAGCTGTTTCATCTCATGGGAACCGGAAGAGCCCGCTTCTGGAGGCAAATCTCCCTCCAGAGAACAAAAGAGAAGCAACCAGAGCCCTCCTGGACATCCTGAGAATTAATTGTGCAATTATTTATTCAACTCTGATAGCTAGCCCAGTATCCTTTTGGCAAGTGTCCTTCCCTTCTGTTTGTCCCTCCTGGTTGAAGGCAGGGCTTTTCTATTTGCAAATGAGGGGGGTGCCGGTTTATATATTTAAACCATATTTTGAAATCCTGTAGCTTAGACCTATAAGGTGGTAATGCCCTAAATCACATATAACAAATCACTTTAACTGCAAAAACAAAAACGAAAAAGCAGCCGGGCGGAGGTGGCGCACGCCTTTAATTCCAGCATTCGGAGGCAGAGGCAGGTCTATCTCTGTGAGTTCCAGGCCAGCCTGGTCTACAAATCAAGTTCCAGGGCAGCCAGGGCTACACAAAGAAAACCTGTCTGGCGAGGGGGAGACCCCGAACAGACAAAAACCTGCTACACCTGAGCAAGCTCACTCAGCACCCAGGAGTCAAAAACAGAAACATCTTAAATTCGAGGCTAGCCTCAACTACATAGTGATACCCTATCTCAAGACACAAAACAGCTGGGCCAATAGCAGAATGCTTCTCTAGCATGCATTAAGACCCTCAGTTCTATCCTCAGGAAGAAAATTTTGAAATCAGCCAACAGCCAAAAACAAAATGCAGATTCCTGAGACCAGCCAAGGACAGGCCAAAAGGACCCTTTGTGTTGTTCTCTCTGACTTAGCAAAACATCAGGATCCCACCAAATGATCTCTTTAGTAATTTTAAGTTTAGTGGAGAATACAATCCATTCTCTCTGAGTTTTTTGTTTTTTGGGTTTTTTTTTTTTTTGTTGTTGGTGGTGGTGGTGGCAGTGGTGTTTTGTTTTTTTGTTATTTATTTATTTATTTATTTATTTATTTATTTATTTATTTATTTATTTATTTATTTATCTCAACTGAGTCTTTCTTTCTCTGTGTAGCTCTAGCTGTCCTAGAACTCGCTCTGTAGACCAGGCTGGCCTCGAACTCACAGAGATAGGCCTGCCTCTGCCTGCCTCCTGAGTGCTGGGATTAAAGGTGTGTGTCACCACCACCCCGCTTGATTTTTTTTTTTTAATTATAGAATGAGGGTCTGCTATGTGTCCATCTGATAGCCAACTTACATTGCTTCGATAAGTAATGTCAAACATAAACCATTTACCAGAGAGGTTCATATTGAACTGACTACCACACCGCTCACTGCAACGTCACTGGGGAAACAGGTATTGGAGAAAGACTTGACCAAAGAACACACTTGATTTAACTAAATCAACATTTCTTACTCTGCCACTGACGAGCCAAGGCCACCGCCAATCTATAGCTTTGTTACTTTGCCCCTCTGTGGAGAGATTTTGCTTTATAGAGTCTACTCAATACTCTGTTCACTGCTGAGTATTGCCCCACCATGCTTCTAAAACTGTTACCGAGGTCACCAGCAGCAATCCGGAAATGGTAAGATGTAGAGGCTAGGGCCCCAGTTGCACTCAGTCAAATCCTGGGGCGGTCCCTTTCCAGCTTGGAGGCTTGCTTACCTCCTCTGCGCTGTGCATTAGTTTCTGCAACATACAGGCTGCAGCCTAGGCGTAGAGAGGTGAGGCGTAGGGGACAGGAACCGTGCACTGTATTAAACACGGCTGCTCACCAGAACACTAGATCCTTCAAGGGCAAGGTCAGGGTTTCGTTCATAACTCTATCTTTAGTGCCCTGACATATAGTAGCTACTCAAATATAAATAGAATGAATTGCTAAGTCCAGAATCCAGTGGCATTTTCAGGTCCTTTAGTATTTGATCCTACTGTGACAATCTATCAGTCACTCATACAGCGATTACCTTGTCCCAACTGCTAAAAAGTTCTAAGCACTTCCCAAATGCAATTTACTTAATTCCCACACCAGCTCTGAGCGATAGGTACAGCCATTGTGTACCTTTTGTAGACGATGAGATGCAGGAACAATGAAATTTAACTAACTTTCCCAAGCTTGCAGAGGTAATCACCAGAGTTTGTCCTGGAACCCAGGCAGTCTGGTTTCGGAGTCTAAGGCCTGAACCTCTGTTTGCTTCTAAGCATTTCCCTCTGGTGAAGTCCCTCAGCTCTTTCCATGCAAAACCAGATAGCCTTTTTACCTTTGCTATTAGTTAATTAATTATTTTTGAGGCGCAGTCTCACCAAATAGCTCTCTGGCTGACCCAGAACTTAACACGTAAACCAGGCTGGCTTAGAAACTCAGAGATCCACCTGCTTCTGCTTCCTGAGTGCTGGGATTAAAAGTGTGTGTACCATCATGGCAGGCAAAATCTCTTTTTATTTATCTAATCGCTTCTTCGCTAGTTTTTTTTTTCTTTCCTTTCTGCTTGTCTCTCAAGGGTTGATACTTTCCAGAACTCTCCAAAGCTATTGCCTTCTTTCACACACTTGATGACTGCCAGCTTTAATTTCCTATACCTTGAGGTTTCCCACATCTACATCCCTTCCCAACATTCTCTCAAAGGCTCACACCATCACATTCACACTCCAAATGGAGTCTTCTTTCCTGCTCTGTCTAAATGTTTCTATTGCTGTGATAAAACACCATGACCAGGAGAAATTCTGGTTTCAAAGAAAGCGTTTATTTTGTTTACACTCCCATGTCACAGTTCACCATTAAAGGCAGTCAGGGCAGGAACCTGGAGGCAGCAGCTGATGCAGAGGCCAATAAGAAGTGCTGCTCACTGGCTTGCTCTCCATGGTTTGCTCAGCCTGCTTTCTTATAGCAACCAGGACCACCAGCCCAGGGATGGCACCACCCACAATGCACTGGGCCCTCCTACATCAATCATTAATCAAGAAAATGCCCCACAGGCTTGCCTATAGCCCGGTCTTATGGCAGCATTTTCCCAGCTGAGCTTCCCTCCTCTTAGATGACTCCAGCTGTGTCAAGCTGACATTAAAAACTAGCCAGCACAGCCTCCAAGAAACATGCATGCTTTTCTATTTAATTCTCTGGGAAAACAGTACCGCAACCCAGCCCATCACAGAAACCAGAAATCCCAGAGTCACCTGTACCTTGGCTCTGTCCTAGTGGTCCCCCATGCTGTCAGCATCCACGCCCAGTGTGCACTTCCTAAACCCTCGAACTCCCACAAACGGGTCCTGAGTTCTGATTCTCTCATAGCTGGACCATCCTAACAGGTCACCTTGTGGCTAACCTGGGCCACCTCAGACCACCTCCACTGCTGGAGAGTCTGCTGTTTGTTCCGACAGCGCTTGGGAGGTGCATGCATCGCCACATGGCTACCACCCCAGTTTAATATTTACCTTTGACATTTGATCACGTGACTTTCTCAGTTGAAATTCTTTAGTGACCGCCCCCCCCCCCATTCTCAAAGAATAGCTGAACTTCTTACCTGACACGCGAGACCTTCATAACCCGATTCTTCTCTCTCTCCAGTTTTACCTCCTTCTCTTCTCTCTCAAACTCTGAGCTCTGGCAGTTCTGATCCCCCGGCAGGTGGGGGTGCACCAGATGCCTTCCATACTGTGCCCCCCGTAGACTCTTTTTCTGTAATGTTCTGGCCCCGGGGCCTCTCTCATGACACTGCCTCCTTTTTCAACCATCAGATTTTCAGAAACAGTTCTATCACATGCTCGACGCAAAGGAGACAGAAACTCACTAGATTTAACTTCCTTCACACAACCCACTCTTTTCCCCTGGTAAGACTGATGTGTGGACCACTGTATGACTAGTTCCTGTAAGCATTTCTCGTGTGTGTGTGTGTGTGTGTGTGTGTGTGTGTGTGTGTGTGTGTACACGGACACGTGGAAGTTGGAAGAGGATTTGAAGGTCTTCCTCTATCACTCTCCACCTTGTTTCCTTGACACAGGGCTTCCCACTGAACTGGAAGCTGGCCGTTCTGGCTAGGCTGCCTGGCCAGGGAACTCTCAAGATTTACCCGTCTCCACTGTCCCCAAGGCCTTACTGCTGGGGTTACAGGCACAGGTCGTCATGCCCAGCTTTTATGTAGGTGCTGGGAACTCAAACTCAGGTTTCCTGGCCACAGAGCCAATGCTCTTGCCTTCAGAGCCATCTCCCAGCCATGTTTCTTTTCATCTATCAGTTGGGAGAGTGTTTTCATCCTTGAGGCTCTGGGCTTGATCTCCAGCAGTCCATAAAACTAGGAGTGCCTGTGATCCTGGCACTCAGGAGGCGGAGGCAGGAACATGGTTTTTTTTTGGTTTTTCGAGACAGGGTTTCTCTGTGTAGCTTTGCGCCTTTCATGGATCTCGCTTTGGAGACCAGGCTGGCCTCGAACTCACAAAGATCCGCCTGTCTCTGCCTCCCGAGTGCTGGGATTAAAGGCGTGCACACCACCGCCCAGCAGGAACATGTATTTAAGGCCAGCTTGGGTGCTACAAAGTGAATCTCACACACACACACACACACACACACACACACACACACACACACACAGAGGGGCTTTTTCTTGATTACTATTTTGTATAGTGACGACAATGAGTTTTAACAAGTGGGACTATTTAGACTTATTTTTAATGGATTTGTTGTATGTATATTTTATAGAGATATACATATATAATGATAAAATTCCTGACAGTTATTCTGTGTCTTTCTCCAGACCTCTGATCTCTTTCAGATTTTATTTTTAACTGTCTATTATATGTGTGTGGTGCCCGTTTAAACATAATTTCACAGCCTGGTTTCAATTACTCATGGTTGACCCTGGTCCAAAAATATTAATGAAAAATTCCAGAAATATATAATTCACCAATTTCAAAGTGTGCTATTCTATGGTGAAATCTTCTTTTTAAAAATTGTTTTTTTATGTGTATGGGTGTTTCACCTGCATGTGTGTCTTTATACCACATGCGTGCCTAGCGCTCCCAGAACCCAGAGAGGGTATCAGATCCACTGGAACTGAAGTGACAGATGGTTGTAAGCTGCCATGTGGATGCTGGGAATCTAACCATGATCCTCTCTGGAAGAGCAACCAGTGCTCTTAACTGCTGAATCACCTCTCTGGTCCCAGTGTGAAGAAATACCTTGAGCCATTCTGCCCTAGATGTGAATCCTTCCTTGATCCAGCATTTCCATACTGTATGCCCCACCTCATCGAGTCCCTTGGCTCTCCAGGTGGTCAGATCCCCTGTCTTAGTATTGCATTCTGCAGGGAGCTCCTTTAAGCAGGGGGGTATCTTGGGGCCAGTGTCCCATGGCTACTAGAAGATAACATGTTTAGATCCTTATCCAGGTACAGATCCTATCTTCTGGATTTACAGTAGCAAGATACAAAACATGATATGCACTTTGGCCTGCCTTAGATTGTTAACAATGGCGTGTTTTCCAGTTTGCTTGTTTCTGGCTTGCCTCCTCCCTTCTCAGGCTTCCCACTAGGAAGCCAGTGGCCCTCTGGTGAGCATCTTTGTGTATCCTTCCCCTGTTTACCCCTTGAGATGTGGAGTGAGAAAAGGAAGTGTTTTTGTTTTATAAAGATGAGCACAAAGGGTCCCAAGATGGCTTAGCTAATAGAAGCCTGAGAGCATGAGCTTAATTCCTGAAATCCACATAGAAGGAGAGAAGAGACTCCAAGAAATTGACCACTGACCTTCACATGTGTACCTTGCCACCCCACCACACACACAAAATAACTACATGAGAACATATAACATGTAGCTAATAAACACAGCCTTTACCCAATGTTCTAGCTGCCTAATGTTCCCAGGGATGAAGGTAGCACAATTTATTCAGCCATCCCTTTGTTGAGGGGCATTTAAATGTCTACTTTCCTGCCTCTGTGCCCAGAGCTTCCAGAGACAACTTGAAATGTGTAGACTTGTGCAGTGATGGTTTTGTTCCCACGAGATGTGCTCCCAACAAGAACTACTTATAGAAAGTAGGTTGGAGTGTGATTTATTTAAAAGATATAAAGAGTAAAGAGATGCCACACAGTCAAAGAAATTCAGCAAATGATGCTGGGTGTGGTAGAACATGCTTGTAATCAGAGATTGAGGCAGGAAGAAGGATTGTAAAAATCAAGCTGATCCTAAAATAAGCCTGGGCTCCAGAATAAGACCTTGTCTCAAACACACACACACACACACACACACACACACACTCAAACAACAACAAAACAACTCAAAAAATTCATAAACTATGATAATATCTAACTGTGTGGGTACCTAGCAGTCTTTGATGGGAAAGTGTTTCCTAGCAACTGGAAGGGAAGGTATGCATCACTGAATGAGTGAATTCATTAGCAAAGAACAGGAGACAGAACCTGGCCCATAGCTTCAGAGTCATTCTTACAAAGCATGCTTCCTGTTTTGCTTGCTAGATTGGAAGGAAAGCCGGGTTATTTGAAGCACTATTAATGGACACTGAACCCCTGACCCTGTGAGCTACTCAAACTTTGAAGTGACTGAGCACGTGGTACAGGAGGCTAATGAAGGAGAACTGGAAGTTCAAAGCCAGCTTAGAGTTAAGACTTAGCTGCAGTGGGGAAAATCTGTCTCCAAAATCAGAAGCCAAGCTGGGTGTGGTGGGGGTGTGAGCCTCGAACTCAGCAAGCAGAGGCAAGAGGCAGGACGACTGCAAGTTCCAGGCTAGCCTGGGCTACATAGTAAGACCCTATCTCAACAGGCCAACAGTTGGACTAACGCAGTGGACAGAACTTGCCTGGCATGTTTGAGGGCCTGGAGTCGTTCCCAGTGCCACAAAACAAAACAAAAACAAGCACAATGGGAAGAAAAAAAACAAAAACAAAAACCTGCAATGTGCTTTTCTTTTCTCCAATTTAAAAAAAAAAAATTATTTTAGAAACAGGGTCTTGCTGGCCTATACTTTCTTATGTAGCCAAGGCTATACTCAACTTGGGAACCTCCAGCCTCCTCTGAATGCTGGGATTACAGACATGAGCTAACACATCCAGCTATGATATGCTTTTAATAAGCCTGATACTTATTTAGTTCTGTTTTATAATATTTATTTTATTTTGAGACAGAGTCTCATGATGCCAAGGCTGTGCTCAAAGGCGCCATGTTGCTGAGGATAGCCTTCGCTTCTGGTCCCCTTGCCTCCATGAGTGCCGGTATTACATCCATCAGGGGTAGTTTCATGAGGTGCTGGAGATCAAACCCAGGGCCTTGTCCATGCTCAGCTAGCACTGCCCTGAGTCAGCTACACAAACCTAAATTTTAAGCGCCTCACCAGTTGCATTACCTTTGAAGCTGGTGACTTAAAACCACGGATGGGTCTACTCAAGGCCCGGAAAGAGTATTAATTATATAAGGAGGCAAAGGCTCGGCCAACCTGTCTGTGGTGTGACACCTGGAGCAAGCCTCAAAGCCTCTCCCTTTGCAGTGTCCACGTGCGGACGGAACAAACAGAATTATGTAAATCAAAGTACAATGAGAGAATGTTATCCATACATTAGCATTATTTATGTTACTCTTTCCTGGGCACACGCTGTGCTGAGTGCCACCGCCCTGCTGTTTGTATCGCCAAGAAAGAACGCGTTATCATGTCAAAGATACGGGCTTTGAAATACTCCTGAAATGGGCCGCAGAAGCACAGAGTAATCAAGAAAAAAAAATACAATAAAACAACAGACTCGCATCCGTCACTGACTCTATCACAGCTGTGGCCCAGTGGACTTCTGCAACTGTGAAAACATGCACAAAGCTGCCTTGCTTTTCAACGTGTCACCGAGAAGTGAGACAGAGATAGCGTGTTTTTCCCCTTTCCCTTACATCGCTATATTTAGCGCCTGTACAGTATCAGATGTGACAGCCGCCGGTGTTCTTTTCCCGGTCCTGGCTCCTACCCGCAAACTACATACCTGTTCGCAGGAATCTGGCTGCGCTCTGGGCGCTTCCTGTCAATTTCTGCCACCAAATGCTGAGGAAACTATGATACCTACAGGTTAACACACTGACGTAAGTTATTTACATCTTGGCACATCTAGACGTGGGATGGACATGCCTGTGGATTTCTTGGTGGGAAGCACTCTTCAGGTGTGAGGGCTCTTTCATCCTGGAAATGTGGCACTGTGCAGTAAGACAGAAAGTTGCTGTGGGAGTTCCAGAAATCTCATGCCGGTTAAAGACTGGCAGCTGGTCCCCTCCAGCTGTTCTCAAAGGTATTTTTCTCTGCTGGCTGTAAATGCAATGAATCACTATGACTCCAGATGCTGATGTCCAAATGTCTCTGTTTGAGTCTATGCATGGAGAAGAGATGTGTTTGCAACACGAGGGTTTATGAAATCTGCAGAGTTAGATGGCAATACGTGATCAGAACTCCAGTAGCTGATGATGCTATGGGGAACATTCCACCCTGTGCCGGACCTACAGACAAATGAGTCCTAGTTTTCATGTATTACTTTCCACGGCTATGGCAGCATGTGGGAGATGCCTCAAGAGAGTCGCAGAACCCCTGGGGTATCTTGAGGTTCAGACTTTTGCGTGGTCTGTGGAAGCCACAGCTGGGGTCTGCCTGGCATGTGCAAAGTCTGTCGGGTGGAGGAGTAAACACAGAGAAAAAGGAAACGTGGAGATTGAAACTGCCTGTGTCCAAAACCCACTTCCAGTCTAGACCCTGTTTTCAAAAAGGAGAGCATTAACTACATCACGATTTAAAATAAGTAACAGAGACAGAAGCCTAGTGAGGAACTCTGGGTCACCGTTCACATTCTGCCCCGTTTACCAGAACATGAGAGAAAACATGATTTTTCTCTTAGCCCTTCCTTTAGAGAAAACTGACCTTACGAAATTACATATAAATTATACGAATGGTCACAGAAGAGTTATTTGATTTTCAAACTCTAGATTTTATGTAAACAGCTGGGTTCCTAATATAGATGTCATAACTTGGATTATGTAATATTCAGGAAGTTTGATTTGATCGTGGAATTCATTTATTGCACAAAGTAAAATATTCCTACTTCATCAATAAAATTTGAGTGACCTGGGCCTCGTGACCTGACTCAGTGGGTAAAGATGTCTTCAGCCTGACGACTGGAGTCTGACTCATGAAATCCCTGTGGAGCCAGCAGAGAACTGGGCACAGCCGCCACAAGCTGCTGTGGTACACACACACACACACACACACACAGTGGGGAAAAAAATACAAGATTGGAAAGGGAATTATCAGTGGAAGAGGCATTGCTAGCTAGAGTCTTTGTCTGCTGAACCACCTTGCTGGCCTGGCAGATCAGTTTTATTAACTTCCATATGTTAAGATGTTTAGGTGGATTTTTGTTTGTTTGTTTTTGTTTTTCGAGACAGGGTTTCTCTGTGTAGCTTAGTACCTTTCCTGGATCTCGCTCTGTAGACCAGGCTGGCCTCGAACTCACAAAGATCTACCTGCTTCTGCCTCCCGAGTGCTGGGACTAAAGGCGTGCGCCACCACTGCCCGGCTATGCTTAGCTTTTGTTTTTGTTGGTTTTGAGACAGTGTCACTGTAGAGTGCCAACAGGCCTTGTACTCACTATGTAGCATAGCTTTGAACTCGTAGAGATCTGCCCGCTTCTGTGTCTCCAGTGCCGTGATTACAGGAGTACACCACACCTCTTGGCCAAGAGTTTTAGGTTCAAGAGTGACTTTTAAATAGGCAGTGATGGAGCATGCCTTTAATCCCAGCACTCAGAAGGCAGAGAACTCTGTGAGTTCGAGGCCAGTCTGGTCTATAAAAGTGAAGTTTAATTTGTATTTTACAATTTTTCTTATTTTGACTGGTGCTGAGGATTAAACCTAGGGCTTCTTCACACATGCTACAAAAGGGCTCTACCACCACCCTGTATCCCCGGTCCTTTCTGTATTTATTTTTTGATTCTGAAGCAGGATTTCCTTAAATTAGCCAGCTGGATTTTTGATTCTCCTGCCTCAACCATCAGGCCCATCAGGCACCATCAGGCCCACCTAATTAAACATTTCTAAGCTAAAGGCTAGTAAGCACATATAGAACATAATTAGATTGTAGCATGAAATCTAAAAATGTAAGGTTTTATCTTAACTGGAACTGATATCTTAAACCCACTGACTTGAGTTACAAACAAAAGCTTCCCCCCCACCCCCCACTTTTTGGCAGACCAGAGAATCAAAACCCAGAGCCTTGTACATGCTAAGTAAGCACTCTAGCATGAGCAACATCTCCAGCCCTTTTAAATCTTAATTTTAGGAACGGGAAAGACGGTTCAGCAGTTAAGAGCACTGGGAGACATTGAGAGGCAGAGGAAGGTGGATCTCTGTGAGTTCTAGGACAACCTGGTCTATATAGAGTGATCTTGTCTCAAACAAATGAAATCTTTTTAAAAATTAAGCGTCATTTTTAAAAGTGTTCATACTTCCGGTTGCGGTGACTTAAGCCTCTGATTTCAGTGCTTGGGAGGCAGACGCAGGAAGAATAGGCGTTGAAGACCAGCCTTGACTATATAGTGAGACTCTGTTTGAAACGAATGCATACTGATATCTTCTTTTGAAGACTTATTTACTTTATGTGTATGAATTTTCGCCTGCATCCATGCTTGTGCACCATGCGCATGTCTGCAGGATCCCCTGGGAACTGAACCGGGATCCTCTGCAAGAGCAACAGTTAACTGCTGAGCTACATCTGAAGTCCCCTATCATCTATTTATCTGTTTACTTTTGAGGGTTCGAAGGAGGCTGGCTGTTTTTCCTGGTACTGGGGGTCAGGCCCATAGCCTTACCCACAGCAGGTAATCACAGTACCACTGAACTATGTCCCTAACCCCCAGTGTTTAATCTTCCAATTATTTCCCAATTTTGTAGCATCAAAGATTTTAACAAATATACTGAAGTTGCTGCAGCCTAAAGCAGTGCTTAGAAATATTAACGTCTAGTGCTGTTTCTAATATTACTTTGATGATATCCCGACTTTCATCTTTTTCATCCCCCAGCTGCCTTCCAGAAACTGATACATTGATTTCCCCAATTACAATTTTATGTAGTTGGATGCTATTTTTATTTTCTATCACTAAAGAACTGAAGAGCACAACCAGTGTAAGTGATGTGCTGGTGTGTTGTTATATAAATGCTCAAGGTACAGCTTCTAATGGTGAAAAACGGGAAAATAAATGGACCTTGATGAAGTGTGTCTTCTTTTGTCTGTTCCCAGGAAAGTTTATTTCAGGTATTTCCACTGCTGGAATGATTAGCGTTAACAGCTTTCCCCCTCCATTTTATTTTACAGGGTCTCTTCATCTTCTTGATATATGGGGTGTACAACACAGAGGTAAGTCTGCTTGGAGTAGCTCAAGGCTGACAGAGTGAATGAGAGAAATGACAGGTTTCTTATCTTGATAACTGAGGGACAAAGTTGGCTTTTCCTATGAGTGTCCTGCTGCCCTTCATGCTTGGACTAGTTTATATGCATCCCAGCTTACTATTAAACACCGACACCCCGAATAAACGACAGCCTCATTTCTCACTGGCACCGACTAGCAGTTTATTACTGCCTGAAGTTTTTGAATTTTCAGTGTTTAACACTTAGCTATACTTGACAGTTGCAGGAAATACTTAAATGTAGTTGCATGGGTTAGAAAGGTACAATGCCACATCAAACTACTCATAAAATAACAGTTTTTTAACTTTTCCAGGCAGACACAGAGAGGCCTGTGGAAGTAAAGAATAATCTTTATGGTTTTAATTGTGAAATTTGTCAGGGAAGTTCTTTAATTACAAGAAGTCATTTAGGGAAACACTATGAGAGAACAGGCTGCAATTTCTTTAAGAAAACATACCATGTAAGCAACTACTACCCAGGTCCTTTTATTAAAAACGTCAGTGATGTATAAATACTCCTAGGAAAGTTGCTGGTTTAGATTTTTGCATGCTCACTGTGAAATTGAGTGCCTTTTATACATTATTAGGCACTAAGTAAATACTTATTTGGTTTTGTTGGTAGAATTTTGTTGTTGTTGTTTTTCCCTGAGACAGGGTTTTTCTGTGTAATAGCTCTGGCTGTCCTGGAACTCACTTTGTAGACCAGGCTGGCCTGGCAGAAATCTGCCTGACTCTGCCTCCCAGCACATTAAAGATGTGCACCACCACTGCCCGGCTTGTTGGTAGAACTTTAATTTCAAGATTTTACCTGATTCCCCC
>CABHPH010132542.1:2262-24653 GCA_902168325.1 Peromyscus nudipes | reverse complement strand
TGTGTCCCACAGTGCATGCTGATGTGTGTCCCACAGTGCATGCTGATATGTGTCCCACAGACACTACAGGTTACCCTGTGGTGACAGGACATTTCTCACTGCAGAATGACAGATGCCCTTTAAAATCCAAAATCACCTGAGATCATCAATGTTAAGGAAAATCAATTGATTCATATGAAAAACAATCAATAAATCAAATGTAGTAAAACATTTTAAAATTAGAAGGACAATATTCAATGGGAAAGTGTTAGAGTGTATCAATCCATGTGAAGAATGAATTTCAAGTGGTTTAAAGTCCATCTATGAATGTAAAGTTAGAAATAATGTAGATGAATACCATTATGATTTCTGGGTAGTGAAAAATTCTTTAGCAAAGTTATAAGAGCCCAAGTTATAAAGACAAAATTGACATTTATTAATAGTTACAAGTTAGATTACTCTAGTGTCATGACAATGAGTTGAATTACATTTGTGAACATGAAGACTCTCTAAAATAATGTCCAGGGACTCTGAATTAGCTTAGTGGTTAAGTGCTTGCCAAGCAAGTTTGAGGACTGGAGTTCAGATCCCCATAATGTCTGCAGATACTGGGGGAGGTGCATTGCACCTGTAATTCCTGCTTCTTCAGGCCGAGACAGAGGATCCCCAGAGCAAGTTTGAGGACTGGAGTTTGGATCCCCATACTGTCTGCAGATCCTGGGGGAGGTGACATCGCACCTGTAATTCCGGCTTCTTCAGGCCGAGACAGAGGATCCCCAAAGCGAGTTGGCTAGTGAGACTGGCCAGACCAGGGAGCTCTGCGTTGAGAGACCCTGCCTCCATGAATAAGGTGGAAGAGCAAAGGTTGACCAGCTTCCATGTGCACCCATGTTTATGCACAGAGGCACACGTGTACATACACACATGGACACTCACCCACATACAAACATTTTAAGACCATTTAGCGTACCTGAGTCTATACATTAATTTCATCCTATTTCTGGAATGTGCTGTGAAGCCTATGAACCTCTAGATTCATTGTCTCCCTGAATTAATCTGATTTAAACAAGTATATGAGCCTATAAAATACCCTAAACTTTGTGTGCATATATATGTATAAAATATGCATATATATGTACAGAATTATATATTCCATATATGCAATATCTATAAGGTCAGCGAAGATACAGCTTGCTCTCTGGTGTCTCCAGTAGGTAAATGGATGGCAGTGTACACTCTAACTAGGCTCCAGTAATGAGGCCAAACCTGAGACACATTCGCCGGCTCCATGCCCCATAAAGGGACAGTCATGTTATTTTCTCGCACACAAACTGGATTGGATTCATATGAGAGAAGGGTAGTGGATGTTTAAAGAACTCCAGCAATCTTGCTCCCCATCATTTGGTCCCTCACAGGCCTTATTCATTCTTGACTCAGCCCTGTGTTAAGATCTCCCACTGCAACTCCGGAGTACTCTGAGATTTTTAAGGAGGAAGCCCACTTCCCTTGGAAGGCTTATCAGCTTTCCTTGAAGAGCCGCGGAGACTGATTAAGACTTCATAAATCTGGAGCACTCGTGGTCAGTTTTTCTTGGAAGAAGTGGATGGAGACGATTATACACAACGCTGAACAGACAGCCATCCCTAAGCTTTTAGAGACCCTCCCAGTGGCTTCTCTGACTAGTGTGCTCCTCCTTCACATGAAGGCTTCATGGAGAGAGGAGTGTAGCCACCTCACTCCTTTATTTCTCCATGGGTAGAGTTATTTCAGAGCTTTACTCTATTTAAATATTCCAGTCAGTCCCTTTGCGCTGCAAACCGTGCACCAACCAGAACATCTTTTTTTTTTCTGCAGAACCCCGTGACTTGGTCCTTTGGCCAAGTGCCAGCCACAGGAACCACAGGAACCTCAGCTTCACTACTATTTTAAAATTAATGTATTTTTATTCTTCAAAACAGATGCTTCTGAGCCTTTATGACACTAGTGTTTGAGTCAGTATATCACCAAGTGAATATTAAATTATAGTACTATAAACTCCAGGGAAATTTTATTAATGTTTTTAATGTAGGCTCATGTGACGTCAACATGTTTTTTAGATATTCATAAATTTAGACTTTAAAAATCTTCAGTTTTAGGGTGCTATGGATGTTGTAATGTGTAGAGAATCTATAATTGTGAAACAGTGCTCTTGAATTTTCATATACTCCTGATAACCATCAGCTCTTTCATATGCTAATTATAGTGGTATTAAAAACACACAAGTAATATTTTTTGCAGCTCAATTGCTTTGGGCCAAAGGAATTATTTCCAGAATAAGCTGGCAGGTTCCTGCTTGGGGAATTAGGACTCTCATGTCCTTAACTTTAAAATAACTTGCATTTCATTTTATGCTTGCTTCATAAAGTAGTCATTCATTTTCCGACTAGATTGCAACCAAGGCAGACCACATCAATAGAGACCGGCCCATGGGTTGAGTGTGTGTTAGGCTGGAGGACGTGAAGTAGAAGGCTAAAAATGGCGGCCTGGTGGCTGATTTATAAAGCAAACTGAGCACTAATGCCCTGGTATCTTTATATCTACATCTTGGTCCACAGTGAGTTCACCACAGAATTTGTGGATGAAGGAGAAAGTTCAACATAGTGATTTATGTTTGGAGAATTCTTGGAATGAAATTCTTGTTTTCTGTTGTCACTTTGAAGCACTTGAAGTGGGATTTGTGGGAGGGGTGCACTTGGTTTTTGGGTTTAGAGTTTGGGGCTCTGTTCACACAAGTGACTCCTGGACGTAATGGGTGACAGCTGGGTGTGGACCTTGGCTATGCAGCCTACAGAGCTGGCTTGAGACACAGTCATGAGACAACTTGATGCTTTTCTCCTCTTTTAACTTAAATTTCTATTTGAAAAACTTTTTTATTTCAATTGGTAAAATTAAATAATTATTAAAATTTATGTGAGAAATATTTCTGAATTTTTAAATCAGCTTTTTAAAAGTTTCTGTTCCTTGTGTGCTCCAAGAGTTTTTATTTCTTGGTATTTCTATTAATTCAGATTTTCTACTGAGCCATTTCCCTTTAATTTTTCTTTTTCCTTGAAATTAGGAAAATTGATGGAGTAAAATAAAAATAAACTATAGGAAAAATGTTTTTGAAAATGAATAGTCAATGGGAAGTATCAGAGGATGTCAGTCCACGTAAAGAATAAATTCTAAGTGGATTAAAGCTTTTTAGGGTTGTCAGTTGACATGACTCGGAAAGCATTTGGATGTCACTTCCTCGACCTAGCAGCCACCTCCCTAAAATTACCGGAGTAATTGAAATCATCGCCCTTTCACCCTGTTATTTTGTTTTCCTGTCCTCCACATGAAAAGGAAAGTGGTGGGAGCCTGGCAAAGGAATGGCCTTCTACACCAGGCGGCTGTGGCTCCCCAGAAGAGTGCAGTCTTCCAGCCCAGCGTGGCTCTTCTGCCAGCCTCCCAGCTCGGTGCTTCTTGAATCCTTAAAATGTGGTATCCTCTCATGGAGACTAGCAAACCTCAATAGTAGACTCGTGACAAGTGAACTGATGAGGAGGTGTAGTCACAGAGTATGAGGATCTAGCCAACCCATGACCATAATGTGGGAAGTCGTTCTAAACCACAAGTTCAGAAGGAGCAACTAATGGGTTCATGGTCTGTCTTCAGATTCAAGCCTTTAGAAGCATTAGGGGCCATGCTTTGGGAGGCAGCCATGACCCTGTTCTTTTTACTCCAAAACTTGGTTTTCCCAAAGCCTTCTAAATCCAGCTAAGGATGGCACCTCCCAGGGAGGAGTACATGCTGTAAGGGACAGAAAGTTTAAGGCTAGCTGGACATGGTGACATATGCCTGTAATCCCAGCACTTGGGAGGCAGAGATAGGAATATCATCACAGGTTAAAGGCCAACCAGGGATACACAGCCCTGTCTACAAACAACAAACAAACAAATAAAGTGAAGGTGGTGCGAAGTGTAAATGGAGAGGTGTGAGTTTAAGGATGGCAAAGGAAGAAAACCGAGGATCAGTAATAGAAGCATCCCCATGAACTGGGCAAGACAGCACAAGCCTTTATTCCAATACTTGGTGAGTTAGAGGATGAACTGGGCCACATAGCCAGTTCCAGGCCAGCCTGGGGCTAAATGACAAGACCTTGTCTCAAAAGACACAACAAGCAAACCAACCACACACACACACACACACACACACACACACACACACACACACGAAGTGTATCAGATCCAATAATATACAAAATGATCATTACAGAAGAAATAACGTAGAGAAACATTTGTAGATTTCTTTGGAACACACACACACACACACACACACAAACACAAACACACACACCCCCATAATTTCAGAGATTATGTAGACCCTAGGGTAAGATAAAAGCTAGTTGATCATTATGTCATTCACTAAAGAATTCACCTTCTATTTTATGGACTCCTCCTTGAGATGTTTTTGGTTCCCTGATCCTTGGAAATTTGTTTCTTCAGAGTTTAAACTTAGACTCTTTGCAGTAGTTCACACTACCAAAATTTTATAGGAAACTAGTACCTTGTCTTTGCATCATTTTAATGTGTGCCACCTCTATAAAAGCCATTGTTTTCTTCCTCCTTTAGAAACTGTGAAGGACAGAACATCAGATACAAGACATGCAGCAATCACGTAAGTCTGAGAATATGTAATCCAATTAAAGCCTGTCTTAGAGTGTTTAACATGTACTGTGAGACTGATAGTGTCTTGAGAACCCTTCTGATAATTTTAAATACTTGCTTGGCTGATGACAGTCTTTGTATATAAGTATCTTCCATTCACAGTGCTCTTTTAGGGCCATTTCACATTTATGATGGAACTTGGTAAGTTTGTAATTATGACTCCATTCATAAAAGAGATATATGCAGTAGCTTCAAGGTCCTTCAGGGCTCTAAGTGTTTTATGTCAGTATCTACCCAGCCTCTTTCACGGCGTCTGGACACACAGACACGTGGAGAGGGATGAGACTGAGGGATGGACACACAGACACATGAAGAGGGACTCAGGCTGAGGGATGGACACACAGACACATGGAGAAGGACTTAGGCTGAGGGATGGACATACAGACACATGAAGAGGGACTGAGGTTGAGGGATAGACACACAGACACATAGAGAGGGACTGAGGCTGAGGGATGGACATACAGACACATGGGGAGGGACTGAGGCTGAGGGATGGACACACAGACACATGGAGAGGGACTCAGGCTGAGGGATGGACACACAGACACATGGAGAGGGACTGAGGCTGAGGGATGGACACACAGACATATGAGGAGCAACTCAGGCTGAGGGGACAAAATTATTTTTGAGAGCTTCAAAAGAAGACTCCAGCTGGGAACTAGTTTAGTGGTGTTTCTGGCACTGCAGACTGCCTGTTGTACCCTCTGCAACAGGGCCAGGTGACTCAGAAGGTCACACAGAAGGAAGGATTTATACAAGCCTGCTGTTTGTTCGTTACATTAGTCAACACTGAAAAGAATCGGAATATTTTGCTTTACAATTATAAAAAGCAAAATTAGGAGCTGACGTGGTAGTTCAGTTGGTAAAGAGTTTGCCTTGCAAACATGAGGACCTGAGTTCAAGCCCCAGAATCCATGTGAAAATTCCAGGCCTGGGGATGGGCTTGTAATCCCAGCACTGAAGAGGCAGAAAGAGGAGGAGCCTGGGCTCACTGACCAGTCATCTTAGCCTATTTGGTGAACTCCAGGCTAATAAGGGACCCTGTCTCAAAGGAGGTCAGTGGCATTCTTGAGGATAACAGTCAAGGCTGTCCTCTGGCCTCCATTAGCACACATGCATGTGCTCTTGTTCTTTGCTGTGCACACATGCATGCTACACACATCAGGCATGAAAAATTGATAAAAGCAACCACTCTTTTTCGTTCTAAACATTTTCCCTCTTTAGCAAAATATACTCAAACTGGAACAACAGGGCTCAAGATGAAGTACAGGGGCTCTGGGGAGCTCTTCTGAGAGAGACGCACATGCTCTCTTAGAAAGAAGTTTAGCAGTGTCTCCAGCTTTGTTTGGAGTTGACATGATGCTTGAGACAGCGGGGACAAAAAGCACAGTTGCTTGTAACACTATGAGCCCAAGAGTCGCAATAGGGACAAGCCCCAGGTGAGCGGCACAGACCTGAATATTCAGTTAACCAAGGTCAGACAAAAACAGAGAAGGAAGGACATGGAGGAGAAGCATCTGAAGCCAAGTCAGAGACATGAAGTCCTCTGTGCCCATCTGTATTCCTCTCCTTGTTCAGGTGGGTCCTCCATGTAAAGGGTGACCCTGCTTGAGGAGGACATCCCCAAAGCTGTGATTCATAAGTCTGCCCACCATGGAAAAGCTTACCAGACATCACTGGCTAAGGAAACACCAGATGGTCTTTTGTCCAGAAGCACAGGGCAATAGAAAATACATTCAGAACTCACAGATGAAGAATTCTGTCATGGGCAGGGAACCAACCATGCTTCAGATGGCAGGAGAGGCAGACTCCCAGAGTCAGACTTTCTTCTGGACTGCCATATCACAAATAATGACATGGAGTCTTACTATTGTGAAAGCTTGGCTTTAGCTTAGGCTTTTTTCCTAACTAGTTCTTATAACTCGAATTAACCTGCTTCTGTTAATCTACATTCTGCTGTGTAGCTTGGTTACCTCTACTCTGTACCATACGTCCAACTTCTTCACTGTCTACTGGTATCTCTGCCTCTTCCCAGGGTCCTCTCTCTTCCCATAGTCCTCCCTCTTCCCAGAAGTCCCATCTACCCTCTTCCTGCCTAGCTATTGACCATTCATGTCTTTATTAAAACAATCAGAAGGTGCCTTGGCAAAGACACATCTTCCCACTGTAAACAAATATTCTGCAACAGACTCCATTAGGGTATGGGGTCACAGTGTCCTCTCCAAGAAATGAGGCTGTGATTTCAGAAGCTCTTGGATTCCCTGTCAAAAGAGATGGGGCCTTGGGCTGAAAAATTAGGGAGCAGAACATGTCTGTGCAGCATAGTGACTCCTAAGTGACTTCAGTCTTTAGACATAAGCTTTGATTGGCATTCAGCATAGATTCTTCCAGCCTGGACCCCAGACCTTGGGAGATAATTATCAGGAGTCTACCAGAGCAAATGTGAGTTTTCAAAAGAAGCCATGCATGCCAGCCAGGAGTTCTAATACCTGAATCCATTGACTCCTTGTGTTTTCTTAGTCCAGGGTTTATGGGATTAGCGCAATGTTAGGAGAAGCGAAGGAGAATGTCTTCAAAACTGCAGAGCACATCACAACTTGGCAGAAACATTTTTGCAACATGGGCAAACTTTTTATGAGCAGTGAGCTTTGCACATAGCTCTGCAGAGTGGGCTTTCTGATGGCTTCCAGGAAAGGTGACATTTGACATGGCCTTTGCAGGGTCCTTCTTTCATGCTGTAGAACCCACAAGGGGCTCATTTCTACCAGTCTTCCATTAGGTGTTTCTCTTGGAGGTGTTCTTTTCTTCCTATTGCTGTTGCTTCTGCTCAGCCGTGTCCTGGCGCTGGATGGTCCAGTGGTTGAGAATACTTGCTGCCCTTTCAGAGGACTGGAGTTTGGTTCTCAGAACATATATTGAAAAGCTTACAATTTTCTATAACTCTAGCTCCAGGGGCTGCAACAGCCCCCTCTGACCTCTGTGAACACACATGCATATACACACTCTTAAATAAATACTAATCTTTTAAGAAGGAGCTATGTTCTCTCATATCTGTCTTCAACTATGAGACTGAACTAGGTTATTTTAATATACAAAAATCCTACAATGTCTTGAGCTGTGCCTAGCTAAGCTAGGCTGGGCAGGCTTAGTGTTGATGCTGTATTAATGTAAAGTAAATGAAAGCAAGTAACTACGTCCCCTCCATTTCTTAGAAAGTGGTATCCATGAAACAGTTCAGTCACCCTTAGAAAGCTTGAATGCCCAGAGTGCTTCCTTTCTCTGAGATATATTTCTTCTGGACAGTTATGTTCAAGGCGACACGTGTCTACTGAACGTACTTCAAGAAATTTGTCCTAGGTCATATGCTTCAGAGAACCCAAAGAAATACAATGCCACACTGCCCCTCAGTATAAATATGTGATATTTAATGTTATTTAAGCAGAAACTGGTTTTGAGAGTGAGCCTGAACCCCGAAAGTGAGGAACACAGGCTACTTTCTCCTTCTACTGAAATGCATAGCTTGCCAACTTTCCTTCTCTCTCCATATCTCATCCATTCTCCTCTGTAATGGGAGCTGCCTGGCTTTGCTTGGGCACACATGTCATAAAAGAAAGGGCCAGCCCAGCCCCAGATTCATGTGACTTCTCATCTCTGCCCCCCTTTTTGGTATGTAATTTAAATTCCTGGGAAAGTTTGACCCGGTGTAGACCAGATGTGCCTCTAGTCAGTCAGTCCTGGCCAAGGATGACAAACTTGGCCACCCATTGGGCAAAGACCAAGCTTAGGCAGACATCCTAAACCTATGTTAACTAGCATTCACTACTTTTTTTTTTGAAACTTTATTGGCTTATAGCATTCAGCCAGCCAGACTATTCAGCCCCTAAAGAGCATTTGCCACACCCATGAGCTCAATGCAAGGGGAGGCATCTGTTCCCAGCTTTCATACACACTTTTCTTTGGTTTCAAAGAATTTGAAAGAGAACACTGACCATGGCTTGTGGCAAAGTAGATGATGTCATTTTGTCATCGATCTTTCTTATGGTCACATGGAAGACAGAGTCCACATTTCTAAAGAGAAAAGTTTCCAACTTCAGTCTACTTTGGTTTGATTTGTTTCATCTGTCATGGCCTGAGATAAGATTTTATCTAGTTAAGACAAAAATGAGTACAGTGTGGGGGTTTGGAATGTTTTACACCAATATTGTACAAGTGAGCCCTCAGGAAAGTTTGGTAAGCATGCTCTACTCATTCCCTAACTATTTCCAAAGGATCTGAGGGTGTTTGCAAAGACCAAAAGCACATGCACAGTTATTGCGTAATATTTTGGGAGGGGGGAATACAAAGTGAACAACCATCCCTAAACTAGGACACATCAACAGCCCAAAGAATGACTCGTTCAAGTTCAGATTTTTTTTTCAAGACAGGGTTTCTCTGTGTAGCTTTGGAGCCTGTCCTGGATCTCGCTCTATAGATCAGGCTGGCCTTGAACTCACAGAGATCTGCCTGCCTCTGCCTCCCGAGTGCTGGGATTAAAGGCATGCGCCACCATTGCCCGGCTCAAGTTCAGCTTTATGGGTTAAGTGAATTTATTAGGGGTTACTTATGGATCATTATGGACAGTTCCATTTTCCTAGAAGTCTCCATGCACACACCCCATTTTATGTGGCTGTAAGTTTACAGCAGAATTGATGATACAGATCTGGCTTCAGAGTGATACCTAGTGGGACAGTGGATGTGACTGCAGACCCACAGACCAAGCTAGACTCTGGGAAATTTATGTTGATATATACTCTCATTAAAGATTGCAATGGCCGGGCGGTGGTGGCGCACGCCTTTAATCCCAGCACTCGGGAGGCAGAGGCAGGCGGATCTCTGTGAGTTCGAGGCCAGCCTGGGCTACCAAGTGAGTTCCAGGAAAGGCGCAAAGCTACACAGAGAAACCCTGTCTCGAAAAACCAGAAAAAAAAAAAGATTGCAATGGTGTAGGCAAACACAATCCAAATCTAATAAGGATGGCTTATTTTTCTGCTGTCTGGAATGCAGAACAGCTAAATGGTGGATTACTGCAAGACAGAGTCACTCTACTTAGGATGAGGAAGACTGGTCGGTCTCATTGTAACAGTAAAATACAGGTTTGAGATGGGAAAAAAGATGAGACTGGAAATAAATTATATTTTAGAAGCATGTTGAAACATATTTATTATTTTTTTGTGAGGAAATAGGGTGAGATTTTTACCTCCCAGTATTCATCTGAATAATTCCAGCTATAACCAAGAGTTAAACTGATTATAGTTTCACAAGGCTGAGGCAGAACAAGGCAGATCAACTGTAAGTTCAAAATGTAAGGGGAGCCAGTCTGGGCCACAGAGACCCTCCCTCAAAAATAAAATGGAAAAAAACCCCAGAACAACAATGATACATAAAGCCTCAAACCCCAAACCCCAAAGAGTTAAATGCGATTGCCAACCTATAAAGGAACTAGACAAATACATTTAATACTTATTTGTCCTCGGGGCAGGGTAAGGAAAGAATCTGTAGCCCATTAAAAAGGAAGAAATCTTGCAGGGTAAGAAACGTTAACAGAGCAGGCTGCACAAACATTTAAGCCTTCTTGACTTCACAAGGCTCCCAGAGCAAAATTAAATCGTGAAAAGATTTCCAACACAAATGACCAAATTTGATGCCTTCACTATAAAAAGTAGTAGCTTTAGCTGCTAAAAATAATACAAAGACAGAACAGAGGACATAAAACAAGAAATTTTCAAAGATTTGGTAAAAAAAAGCAAACTTACAAGACTACCTATGAAGCCTAAATAATAAGAAGAAAATGTAAGTTAAATCAATGAAATTCCATTATGTATGTCCTATTAGAAAATTATAATATCCAAATGGGGGAGAAGGATCCAGGCAAGCAGCCTGTATAGGCCATGGCTAATGGTAATGCCTTTCTGGAGGACTATTCCACGACATTAGAGGAGTCCATAAAAGATGCATACACTTGGACTCAGAAAATTTTATTTCCAGAAACAAACCCTTGGAAAAGAATCAAGATTTGTATAAATATTTAAGTGTAGGAATCTTTGTAACTTTGTAACTTATTCATTTTAAGAGAAACTTTGCCCCAAAGTTCTTAGAATGAACATTAATTATCTTCCTAATGAGGAGAGTATAAAATAATAGGAGCAGAGTTCCAGTGAGTGTACATTTGTCTCATCCAGCATCTAGCAAGAAGAATGCATAATTTAATAAAAAGGCCTCCCCCACATCATCAACACTTGTACTTTTTACTGTTAGTATGAGGGTGCCCCAGGGTGTTGGCTTGTATTTGCTTTGGTCCCAGACAGAATTTTGCACTAGCTTGTTGAAGACAGATGTTGGGTACCAGGGAAGGGCAATGGGAGAGGAGAGAGAGGAAAGGCAGATGTACTAAACAGCAGCTGAGGCACAGCCAACAATTCTCACAAGACACAGAAGTTTGGACAAGACCACACTCCTTCCTGGACATTGATTGGCAGTTAACAGTTGCTAGGGTGGGGGTGCGGCTGTCTGGGGGAACACAAAATAAGACTTGAAGGTAGAATGACAGCTAATTGGACAGGGCAAGGTGGTCAGTGGGAGAGGGGCAAGGGAGAATAATGTGGGCAAATATAATCAAAATACATCATATACATGTATGAAAATATCTTAATAAAGCTCGTTACTACATATAATTAAAATACTTTAATAAAAACACACAGCAGTTTGGGGCTAAAATGAGGGCAAATGGTCCCAGTGAAATGGCTCCTGAGGGGGAGACTGCAATCCACTTAGAAGTTTATACACGAGATGGCTAAACCAGGGTAAAATTAGCACCTACACATCATATGCCTTCATTAGCTGGGAAAAATACCCAGATGTAAGAGTGATAAGATTAATAAAATGACCCCCTGAGTAGGTCAGCACTGCAGAAACCCCCGTGGAATTCCACGATGTAGAAATTCAGATTCAGGCTGTAATCTCAGGGTGTTGGGGGTGGGCAATGAGGAAATCAGGTAAGTCTTGGTGGAGGCGGGTGGGGTCTGATTCAGCCTTCCCTGACACTGTGGCTGGTTAATGTGCACATGCACACGGTTCCTTCTGTTTACCTGCAGGACTGCCCGGCAGATTCGGAAGACTTCAGAGCCCAGCAGTGCTCAGCCTACAACGATGTGCAGTACCAGGGCCATTATTATGAATGGATTCCACTATACAATGACCCCGCTGCCCCATGTGCACTCAAGTGTCATGCTCGGGGACAGAGTTTGGTAGTGGAGCTGGCACCAAAAGTGTTGGATGGAACTCGTTGCAACGTTGACTCACTGGATATGTGCATAAGTGGCATCTGCCAGGTAAGCCACACCTGCCGCACGTCCTTGGTTTGGAGACGTGCCGTGTCCGTTCTCAGTAATGAGGTTTTGACCATTTCAGTGTAAGTGTATTTCCCAGTAGAGAATGGGAGGGCTTTAGGGAAATGATGGAACTCTCCCCCGTTCTTCCGATCGCTGAGAAAGGTTTCCAAAACCCTGGACATCCAGCATTCCAATCATGTTTTTCTTATTGAATGTAGTTTGGCTTTTGCCTGTGCAGAATTAAAATATATGACTCCTTATAATCCTCTGGGATCAGGAACTCTCCAACTAGGACACTCAAACAGACACCCCTGAGTGTTTGAGATAGTGCAACCTGCTACTCCCTCCCAGAATTTCTGGCTCTGTAGGTGGGAGTGAGGCCCAGCTCTGCATTTCTCTTGAGTTCTCAGAGTTACTGGAGCTTTGCTGTGGACTCCAGGACCACACTCTGAGAACACTGCTTTGTGAGGGCAGTGCTGATCTCTGGGATCAAGGTCAGTCCAGCCGGTGGGTTAGGCGATTTTGGAGATGAAGGCACCAACTCCAGCGGATGGCAGTAAGTGGGAATTTAGACAGGTTCCAGAGACTGCCTAAGTACTACAAGGACAAGGACATGTCCTTGATTTTTTGGTGTGTGTGTGTGTGTTTGCATGCGCACATGTGAGCACATGTGTGTGTATAGATGTACTAGTTCTCATGAGAATTGGTAGCGGCTTAGAGGTTGACATCAGGCATCTTCCTCAGTTTTTCTTCACATTTTTTGAGACAGAGTCTCTCATTGAACCTAGAGTTTGGATGATCAGTGAGCCCTAGTGATTAGCCTATCTATCCTTTTCCCCACCTCACCAGGTCTGGAATTATAGGCATCTACCATAGCATACTAGGGATCTGAACTCATGTATATACGGTAAACACTTTACCAAGTGAGCCATCTCCCCAGCCCCTGAAGAATGCGTTTTAAAAAAGGAAAATAATAGAGTTAATACAAGAAAGTATGAGGAAGGTGTTGTGGGTAGCTGGTTGAGCCATGCCCTGAAACACCGCCCCTAGTGAGGCAGCTGTAGCTGTTACACCTGCCTATGACCTTGAGGTACCTGCCCCTGGGGCGGGGCCACTGAGGACCCTCAAGACCAAGGATGCGCCTCTCTTCTTGGCTACCTTATGGTTCTGGATGCTGAACCAAGCCGCTCAGCGTGGGACATAGCTCATCTTTCCTGGACCTTATGATAAATCTCCCATGGTTGTGAGTTTACCCCCAAATAAATTCCTTTGATCATTAAATAGACTCCGTGGATTAATCCCAATATCTGGCACCCAGGCTTGGAAGTAGAGAACGGGGAGCAGTGGGAAGGGGCAGGATATGGTAATAGGGGATTGAAGAGGATCAAAGTGTGTGTGTGTGTGTGTGTGTGTGTGTGTGTGTGTGTGTGTGTGTGAAATGTCATAATGAAAAAACCCATTGTTTCATACATTTAACAAATGCTGGTAGAAAAAACAACAAATCTCTGGTATTCCATCTCTTCTAGAAGGCTCAGGGCAGTAACAGTTAACTGCAGCAATCAGCCTATCTTCTTGTGAAAGAAAACATATTTATCTTTCTTTCCCTCATTACCTTTCATGTCTCTTTGTGCTCACATTGTGTCCCCCAGTATATTGTGCATCCTAATAAACTTATCTGGGGTCAGAGAACAGAACAGCTACTAGATAGACATAGAGGCCAGAAAATGGTGACACACACACCTTTAATCCTAGCATTCCAGGGGCAGAGATCCATTCAGATCTCTGTGAGTTTAAGGCCACACTGGAAACAGCCAGGCATGGTGACACACACCTTCAATCCCAGAAAGTGATGGCAGGAAACAGAAAGGTATATAAGGCATGAGGACCAGGAACTAGAGCCTTTTTAAGCTTTTGGCTTTTAGCAGCGGTTCAGCTGAGATCCATTCAGATGAGGATTCAAAGGCGAAGTTGGCTGTGGCTTGTTCTGTTTCTCTAATCTTTCTACGTTCACCCCAATACCTGGCTCCAGGTTTGTTTTTATTAATAAGACCTTTTAACAATTCATGCTACATCTCTCCTTCAGCTTTCCTTTCAGACTTCTTTTTTCCAAGTACTCCCTTCTACTTTCAGGTCCCTTCCTTCCTTCCTTCCTTCCTTCCTTCCTTCCTTCCTTCCTTCCTTCCTTCCTTCCTTCCTCCCTCCCTCCTTCCCTCCCTTCCTCCCTCCTTTCTTCTCTTCCTCTTTTTCCTCTTCCTCTTCTTCTCTTCCTCCTTCCTTTTAAATACCATCCTTGTGCTCGCTGCCTCCCTCAGTGGTGTGTGAGAGGCTGTCATAAAATCCAAGAGTACTGCCAAGTTTTCCAGGACCTTCCTACACAATTTTCTGCTACCTGACTCCTCAACTCTCTTTTTAAGATAATTTTTAAGGAGGTGACTAGAAAAAAAGAGTGTAAGACAGATATTTTCCATACCCCTTCTTGCTCCCATACATGCCTGTCCTCCCTACTCCCCAAATTTCCCACCCAAACTAACTAGATGTTACAACTGATGAGCCTGCATTGAGACAACCTATCATTGCCCACATCAGAGTCACCATTTCCTCCCCCTTGTTTTTATTTCCTCTTTAGGCAGAGTCTTGCTATATGCTCTATACTGTTTTCAAAATAACTATGTAGCCCAGGCTAGCACCAAGCCTGTGGTCCTTCTCTCTCAGCCTCTTGAGTCCTGGGAACAGACTCACCAGTGTCATCCCGAGTCATTCTACCAACATAAAATTCTCCATGCTTTGTCTTTTCATTTCTCTGTCCACCCAACCTCTGGCAACCACTGGAAAATTTCCAAATATTTAGAGACAACATATTTTTAAATAACACATAGGCAAAAACCTCACAACAAAGGAAAAACTATTTTGAATTCTGTGAACATAGAAATTCAACTTGATACAATGGGAGAGATACAATGAAAGCCACACTCAAAGGGAAATTTCCAACCCCCAAGAAGGCTCCAAGATAAAAGCATCTATGCCTTAGGAAACTGGAAATGCAGCACAATTCAATATGAGTCAAGCAGAAGAAAATAACTAATAAAAATGAGAGAAAATCCCAATGAAAAAGAATTGGAAATGAAGAGATAATGGTACCAAAGGTTAGATTTTTTAAAATATCAATGGCATTGATATTTCATAGCTATAAGATAGACTAAGGAACTAATGAGATAGAAACAAAATGGTGTCAGACGTCAGAGTGGAGACATTACTCAGATCAGACCCAGTGAACATTAAAAGGACAGTGAATGAGTAACAGCAACCCTGTGCTCAAAGATCGGATAGATGAAATAACCCACTCCTGGAAAGGCAAGATCTGCCACACTTCATAAAATTAAAAATAGACAATCAGAATATGCCTATAGAAGTAAATAACTCAAATCAGTGACCACAAACTTTCCAAAATAGTAAACCCTCTGCCTCAGAGATTCACTTTATGTTCAAATATTTCAAGTAGAAATTATACCAAATCTTCTCCTTCTCCTTCTCCTTCTCCTTCTCCTCCTCCTTCTCCTCCTCCTCTTCTTCGTTCATAGTTTTCTTTGTAATTTCTTTTTATTTTTTGAGATTGTAATGTAATTACATCATTTCCTTCTTCCCCTTCCTCTCTTTAAACCTCCCCATATACCATTCCTTGCTCTCTTTCAAATTCATGGCCTCTTTTGTTATTAATTGCTGTCATACACACACACACACACACACACACACACACACACATTCCTAAATACATAAATATAATCTTTTCAGTCTGTATAATGTTACTCATGTGTATGTTTTCAGGGCTGACGGTCTGGTACTGGATAACCAGTTAGTGTCTCTTCCCTGGGGAAGACTATTTCTCCTGCTCTAGATAGAACTCCTTAGTTGCCTGTAGTTCTTTGTGTACAGTTGAGGCTTCATGGGCTTTCCCCTGTCCATGTTAGTATCTCTAGTGTTACTGTCCTTGCTCATGTTTAGGCATGTTGGTGAGACTTTATGGGTATAGCTTACAACATTGCTAATAGACACAATCTCACAGCAAACACCCTGTTTTATACCAATTCTTTTTTATTTCTTTGAGAAACTAGAAATAGAGGGAGATCTTTTATACTCATTCTCCCATAAGCCCATATACAAATATCTCAACAAATACTAGTAAATCAAACCCAACAATGTGTAGAAACACAACCAAGTGACATTTATTCTGGCTATGCAAAGCTCATTCAACATTCAAAAAATCAATATAATCAACCATAACCACACACTAAAGAAAAGCCATAATCATAGGAACAGATGTAGAAAAAGAATTTAACAAAATCTAACACTCATTCATGTTAAACCATAGAAATGGTTTAATAATAACCTCCAGAAAACTTTGAGGAGCATTTCTACCACTTGATAATGTATAGTGTGTGTGTGTGTGTGTGTGTGTAGTGTAGTGTATGTTTTTGAGACAAGGTCTCACTGTGTAGCCCTGATTGGTCCTGAATTCACTGTGTAGACCAGGCTGGCCTTGAACTCACAAATATCCACCTGCTTCTGCTCCTGAATGCTGAGATTAAAGGTGTGCACCACCACAATTGTCTTAATATCATTCTTAACTGTAAGAAATTAGACAGTTTCTTGCTAAGATCAGGAACAAAGTAAAGATGTCCTCCAGTCCCTGCCACTGCTTTTCAACATACTGGGAATAAAAGACAAGAAAATGTATGCTGTTTGAGAAAAAACAAAATTATCTTTGTTTAGACATGATTTGATTATATATGTTGAATAAAAAAATAAAGCCTCCTAGGACTAATACTTGATTACAAGTAGTACAGTGTATGTAAACAGGTTTGCTATACAAAAGTCAGTGACTTTGATGATATACAGCTAAAGAATGGACATTGACATTGAAAATACAATCCCACTTACATTAGCATCCCCCCAAGGATATTCGATGATATTTCAGGAGCCGAGCAAAGTTGGAGGACTGACATTATACAGCCTCAAGTCTGAATAGAAAGTGACAGCAATCAAAGCACTAAGACACTAGTGTAAGAGGAGACAAATGGGCCAGTGGACCACAGTCGGAAGCCTAGAGCTGAGTCCGCGGCAGGCCAAGCGATCTCTGAGAAAGGAGCAATGGAGAGAAGACAGTCAGCAGCAGACTGTGCCAGGAGAACGGGACATTTACATAGAATATAAACACAGATTGGCACCCTTCACAAAACACAACTCAAATATATCTCAAATGTAACACGTAAAATGAAGTCTTCTTAAGGCGGCACTGCAGTATCCAGCCTCCCCTAGCTGCCTGCCAATCTCTCTTTGTCCATTGCCTGCCCTGCTCCATCTTAACTAATGCTTTCTGTTGACAAGTCTTCCCATGGTCGAGGCTTACTGTTCCATTCTTCTGCATTATATGCTGTCCATAGTTTCCCTCTGTTGCAACTAGTCCACCCTGGGGCCTCTCTACTACATAATCATACTTTGTGCGATTATACTTGTTTTCTCCCAACTTTTTGCCAATGCCAGGCATGACTTTTACACTCAAAATAAACTTGTTAGTATTAAAGGTGACTTAGAGGGCTGTGGTTAAGCTCAGTGATATAACGCTTTCCTTATATGCAAGGCTCTGGGTTTGAGTATCAGCAAAGGAGTGAGGGATTAGTCTGAGCTTCTTCACTCTGAATGAAGTGATATTAGAAAGTGAGGTTTTGAAAAGTTGAGAACAAGTTAAACAAAAAGAAGGAATGGGCTTATGACATACAGAACAAGCATGCGACATCACGTGTGTGTGTAAGTAGATCTAATTTTCTATAGGGCTGAGGTAAGCTGTCCTTGTGCAATAAGCTAGAAGATGGGGCTGTGAGTGTGAGTAGAAAGAAACAAGTTGTTAACTTCTCCTGAGAGTTGTGAGAAGAGCCACTGAGGAATTTTCCAAGAAATAACTCAGGTGGACTTGTCTGTGGAAAGGTCACTTCAGTGGTAGTGTGCCAGAATATTTGGAGGGGGCCGGATCTGGGAAAACAATGGAAGGTCAAGTTTGGACTCATAAGGGGTGCAAGGCCAACCAGTGGGTAGGATGAATGAAGAAGGGGAGGAAACTTTAGAAATGCACAAGCAGATCTTTTAGGACTGAATGTTTGAATGGATGTGGGGAGTGAAAGGGGGTCACTTGGTAGACAAGTGAGGTCATTGAGAAGACGGAAACATTAGGTGAGATGAGATGAGCTTGGTACACCTGTGAAGAGATAAGTTGGCACAAATTTTAGACCTTAGGGGGTGATTCTGAGGTCCTGATATCTGACCTAATGTCCCTGGGTACTGAGCAAGGAGAGCAGAGTACTGACCTTGTCAATGAAGGGGAAAGCATAGGAAAGTGGCCCTGAAGGTAACTGGATGGACTAGACTTCTGGGTCGTGTAAAGACCATAAACAAGAGAAGAAAGGGTGGGCAAATATTGCCCAAGGACAGTTAACACTGCCAATTATTTCTGTGGATTCATGAGGATCAGGAAATGAATTGGGGAAAGCTACTTGGTGACTTCAGTTTGAGGAAGACCTGTGACCTGGTTAGAAAAGTCACTGGTGGATAGCAGACTTTATTATCTTCCCATGGTACTATAACAAATTGCCACAGACTTGATAGCTTAAAGCAATAGAAATGCATTTTCTCACAGCCTAGAAGCCAGAAAGTCCCCAACCAAAGCTTTCATAGGGTTTGTTTCTTCTAGAGAGAAAATTCACCCCATACCCCTCTCCCTTCTGGCTTCTTGTGGTTGATAGTCAGCCTCCATGTTCCTTCCTGTGGATCCATCATGGCAGGCTTGGCCTCTGTCTTCACCTTATCTTCTCATCTATCTCTGTGTTTTGTGTTTTTTTTTTAATTAAAACAAAGTCAGGACACCTACTATTGTTCCCAGGATGATTTAATCCCAAGATTCTTAATTGTAGTTGCATAGACTTGTAGGTCACTTCCTGAGATGCAGGACGTCATCTGCACTGAGCTGGCTGATGACCGAGTGGCTTCTCCCTTCGTGTCACTGAGAGTTGACCTTTTCAGTGGGCCAAAGTGAGATACCACCTTCCTTGTTAGCCCTTTTAAAAACATTCAATTCCCAAAACATTCTAGATGCCCAACAGGATAGCTGTCACCAAGGGGGCCTTCAGTCAACCCAACTTCATGTTCCCTGGCCTCTTCTGGTCCTCACTGTCCAAAGCTCTCTCCTTTACTATATAACTCCTTTTCCTTGTTGGCTCTTGTAACTCCCAGCACTTGAAGAGGTCTGAAGGATTATAGCAATCTCTGGTTCTGAATTAGCCCATTTTAAATGAGTGGCTCCTGGTGTGCTTTTGTGAATCTAAGTAATCCAGTCCTTTGCTCCAGTAAGGGGTAATGTCTGTTTTTATTTTTCAAGGTGAGTGCAGGCCATCTGAGTAAAAAGATGCAGACTTTTCCCAGTTGAATTCAGTGTCTTTCCTTCAGCAGGATAGCACTCTCCCTTTTTGGACAATGTGGCGGATATCAGCAGTTGTCAGGGAGAGAGAGTGAACTGTGTGACTCACTCTGCTGGCCTCAGGATCACTGAAGGGAGCGCTGATGAGTATTTGGCACAGACAATAATTTTTGCAAGTGTGTTTACAATTTTCTCATTAAAGGAACATGTCACAATGCTCCTGGGAACAACTTTCCATTAGCCTGAGAAAGCAGACAGCATGAGACAGTCACAGGTCTCACCATGGTTCTCGCCGAATGAAATTTGCTTCTGCTTCTGATGTTTGCCAGGCCAGCTCGGCAGGTCCATTTTGATTGCTTCTTCCTTCTCCTCCTTCTCCTCCTTCTCCTCCTCGTCCTCCTCCTCCTTCTCCTCCTCCTCCTCTTCCTCCTCGTCCTCCTCTCCTTCTTCTTATTCTTAGATGTGTGTGTGTGTGTGTGTGTGTGTGTGTGTGTGTGTGAGAGAGAGAGAGAGAGAGAGAGAGAGAGAGAGAGAGAGAGAGAGAGAGAGAGAGAGAGAGAGACCTGATAAGGGTGCTGGTAACCAAATTTGAATCCTCTGCCAAAACAGTGCATACTCTTAACTGTGGATGCCCCTCTTCAGCACCATATTTGATCTCTTATTTATGTTTATCAGATTTCCTGGCAGCTAATTGGATGAAATCACTTAGAATTTGTGATAAAATAATTTTTGAGGGGCAGGAGAGATGGCTCAGCAGTTAAAAACACTGGCTGCTCTTCCAGTTGATCTGGGTTTGAGTCCCAGCACACACATGGCGGCTCACAACTGTCTGTAACTCTGGTTCCAGGGGATCTGACACCCTCTTCTGACCTCCTCAGACACTGTACACATATGGTCCACAGACATACATGCAAACAAAACATCCACACAAAATAACTTTTTTAAAATAAAAAATAATTTGTTATAAAAATATACAATAAAATTTATGATAAAAATAACGAGTGACACTGGGTGTCTTCTGGGAATCGGGCATTATCTAAACGCCTTACTCACTAGCTCAGCAACATCCGAAGAAGCAGGTACAGTAACCTTCCTACCTGAATGGAGACTACACACTTCGTTTATAAGGAAAATGGGCATTCAGGGGAGGTCATTTCCCAGAGTGTCTCCGTCTGTATGAGCTATAACAAAATGCTCCAGAGTGGATTTAATAAACAACAGAAACGTGCTTCTCATAGTTCCAAAGGCTGGAAGTCCAGATCTAAGCACTGGAAACAATATTGTTTAATGGGAGCCTGCTCCCAGGTCTGTTTTTCAAGGGCACAAACTACTCCATTCTAGTGGGTTCTACCCTTGTGATCCAACCACCTCCGAGGGGGTCCCACTCCAAATACTGTGGGGATCTCAAGACGTCAAAACATTTTGAATGTTAAGGGTACACAAACACTCAGATGAATGTACATAGCTAGGAAATGACAGGTCGTGCTCAGTTTAAGCTGTGTGTGTTGAGCATGCTCAGTGTAAGGTTATATTTCAAGAAAGAAAGATGATAGACACATTTCTGGTCCTGCTAAGTTCATGGTCATAGCACATATGTCCGGAAAAGAAAGATGGCGGACAGGAATGTTTGGAGGCATGCTCAGTCCAGTATTAGAGCAAGCCAAGTTCACTCTAGGTTGTGTAGAAGAATAAGCTGGAGTGCCTGGCTGATCTTGCCTCAGTCTCTGTAAGGTTTTCTGTACTCTAAGATGAAACAAAAAGAAAAGACAGCCCAGGGGTACTTAATGCAGACATTTTTCTCCCAAAGGTGCCCGCCTGCCTTGCTCAGCAGTTAATGGAATTTGTCTGGCTATTTGTAATGCTACAGTTTCACTGAAAATGGGATGTGTTCGGATAAGGCCGGTCAGTACAGCAGGTGTAAATAGCTAGCTCAGGAGCATGGATTCAAACTCAAAGACATGCATATACTCTTACACACACAGCCCTGCAGAGAGACTGCTCAGGCCTGGTCAGAGTGTGAACTGGAAAATACACACTCAGGGTGAAAGTTCACAGAAGTCATTGGCTTCTGCTACTCCTGCAATAATTTAATACTGTCTACAGTTTTCCCACCATGAAGTCCCTGACTTTTCCAATTTTCTCATGTCAGACTAAATTATGCTTAGCTTTGTAGCTTCCACCATCTTTTTTTAAAATTACACTGAAAAGGTAATGGAAATATAAGCATTTTAGAGGTTTTGTTTGTTTGCTTTCCTTGGGAAGAAAATTTAGAGATCTGGATTTTAACATGAAACTTCCAGTTCTTAAAAAAAAAAAAATCTCCCGACTTTGTTTTGGGTGTGAATGGCTGGATTGCACCCCTATGTAATGTGGGCTAGTTTTTTTTCTGCAGAAACCAACAACCCTCTGAGGTCAGTGGCTTAAAGCAATCAAATACTGCTTCTTGCCAATGTAAGTCATCAGGATTTCTGCTCTTGGAATGTTGCAGGGACCCAGGCTGAGGGAGGCTTTATCTTAACCTCACACTTTTAGTATAGCTACAGTAGACAGAGAGACCATGGGATTCTCATTTTGACACTTAAGCCTTTTGAGCAGAACTGACACAAGCCAGCTGGGCTCCTGTTTCACTGGTCAACCACAGTAACAACAGGTCACTTTCAATGAAACTGGGGAGCTGTAGTCCTCGCATGGATTGAGAGGCGAATCGAAATACTTAAGAGTGTCTCCCATGACCACCACGACTTACTTGGTTTTTTTTCAGTTTTTCATAATCTTAAAAAATTTTTCATACAGTTTATTTTGATATTTTCCTATCCATAACTCTTCCCAGATCCTTCCCACCTCCCTACCAAC
>CABHPH010132541.1:0-24430 GCA_902168325.1 Peromyscus nudipes | reverse complement strand
CGGGAGGGAATGGGAGGAGAGGAGGGAGTGGAAATTAGGATTGGGATATAAAAAAAAAAGAATAAATTTAGTTAGTTTTAAAAAAAAATCTCCCAAACAAAGAAAAGCCCAGAACTGGGAGGCTTTACTGTTGAATGCTGTCAAACTTTTAAGGAAAAGTTAACATCACTGCTTTTTCAAACAGTTCAAAAAAGGAGAAAGCACTACCAGGCTCATTCTGAGAAGCCAGTATTGACTTGATACCAAACTTAGGTAAAGATGAATGGACGTGTGTGTGTGTGTGTGTGTGTGTGTGTGTGTCCGTCCGTGTGTGTCCCCTAATTTCCCTGGTGAACAGAGATGCAAAAATTCTCAAAAAAAAAAATACAAACCGAATTCAAGAACACGTTAAGAGGTACAAATGTCAGGGTCAAATTTATTTCATCCCAGGTGTGCAAGGTGGTTCAACATCCACAGATTTATAAATGCGATATAACATACAAATAGATGTGAGGACAGAATTTCCGTGATCATCTCCATAGAGATCATCTCCATAGACACAGAAAAGGCATTTGACGAAGTTCAGCAGGCTTCATAATAAAAGTGCTAAAGAAAACGAGACGAGAAGGAAACTATCTCAGCACAGAAGGCTGTGGAGGACCTTGCTACAGGCAGCATACTCAGTGTGTGTGAGCGACTGAGGGCATTTCCTCTGAACCCTGGGAAACAGGAAGGAAGGGTGCCTAGTCTCCACTGTTGTCAGTATCGTGTTTGAAGACTTAGCTTTAGCAATAACACAAGATTAAGAAATAACAGGGATGCAGATAGGAAAGGAAGGGATGGCATGATCCGTGCAAAAAAGACCCCAAAGCCTCAGTAGAAGACTCTGAGATCTGATAAACATTTCCAGCAAAGTAGCAGAATACACCACCAGGATGTAAAAATTAGTCACTTCTGGATGTATCAGTAATAAACTTGCCAAGAAAGAAATCTGGAAAAACATCCTTTCGATTGTAAGCTTTAAAAAACTATCTCGGAATAAACCTAACCAATGAGGCGAAAGCTCTCTACAATGAAAATGTTAGGGCACTGAAGGAAGAGATTGAAAAACTCTAGATCAGTGGTTCTCAGCCTGTGGGTCGTGACTCCTTTAGGGTTGCATATCAGATTTCCTGTATTTCAGATATTTATATTATGACTCATAACAATAGCAAAACTATAGTTATGAAGTAGCAATGAAAGTAATTTTATGGTTAGGGGTCACCACAACATGAGGAACTGCTTTAAAGGGTCTCAGCATTGGGAAGGTTGAGAACCACTGCTTTAGATGATGGTAAGACCTCCCATGGTCAATGGATCAGCAAGGTTAATATTTTTAAATTGGCCATTTTACATTTATAAATTACCAAAATCAGTCTACATATTCAGTGTAAGCCCCATCAGATTTCCAATGGCATTCTTCAAAGAGCAACAATAAAATCCAAAAATGTGTATGGAAACAGACTTCAGAATAACCACAAACGTCCCGTGCAGAGAAAATAAACGCCGGAGACAGTACAATACCTGATCGCAAATGATTTTGGCACAAAGCAGCCCTGGAAGCTGAAACAGGGCAATTACATTTTGATGGAGCCTGCGTAGCTTAGCAAGGCCCTAGCTCAAAATTAAGTGCGATCAAGTGAAGGGGAAGAAGTCCAGGATGGTAGCACAGTGCTGGAACATGTGGGCAGTGAGCATACAGCCCCAGGTTCAGTCCCTAGGCCAAGAAGAAAGGACTAAAGGAAGGAGGGAGTCTAACAGGAGCGACTGGAGAGATCCACCTTTGTGCGCAGGGGACCTGGTCTAGAGTTAGCTGGGTAATTTAATCGGTCAATCCAGAACATACAACACACGTTTGCTCTTCAGGGAAAGACGACTGGGGTTGCTTAATGCTGCCTTTCCAGCTGGTTATGGGGCCTGTTTTGTAGACAGTCTTCTTTTGGCGTGTCTCAAAATGGAGTAGAGTTGGCCACATTTTTGCCATTGTGAAGTTAAAGTTTATATTTGGTTCTGTTTTTTATTATCTTCGCTGGTCGTTGCAGCCCCAACTTATTGGTCAGTATGCCGGCCAGTTCTTTTGTCAACTTGACACAAGCTAGAGCCATCCCAGAGAAAAGAAATTCAATTGAGAGAACGATGCTGTAAGACTGGCCTACAAGCAAGCCAGTGGGGCATTTTCTTGATGGATGATTTATGAGTAAGGACCCAACCCACTGAGGGCGGTGCCAACCCTGGGAAAGTGGTCCTAGGATGTATAACTGAGCAAGCCATGACGAGGAAGCCAGTAAGCAGCGCTCCTCCGTGGCTTCTGCTTTGATGCCTGCCTTGAGTTCCTGAGTGTGACCTGAGAGTTGTGAGTGGAAATGCTTTTGGTCATGGTGTTTTATCCCAGCAACAGAAACTAAGAGAGTCTGTGTATTCCAGAGAAACAAGAGGAAGAGGGAGGAGAGAAGGGATTGGGTCATTTTGCAGACTGACAAGTGTGGGCAGCCAGGGAGCCCAGGAGAGCCTGCCCGGGAAGTATTGGGAGCTGCTGGAGAGTCCCGTGTTGGCAGCCAGCGAGCATTTCCCTTCTGTTCTGCCCTTAAGCAGATTAGATGCGGCCTGTTCACGTGGAAGGCCTGCTACTTACCCAAGTTCACTGGCTTGAATATTAATCGTGTCCAAAACCATTTTCCAAGTTTACATAAAATTAACTATCGTTACCTACCAAGCATCAAAAAGACTAGTTAGTTGGGTTTCCGAGAATGTTTACTTTGAGGGAGAGTCCTTTCTGCCTCCATCACATTTTGTGAGCCTTTGAGGTTTCATGAGAACGCTATAGATTTTTCTGAGTTATCAGCCTTCTCAGTGGACTCTACGAGATAATGACTTTGAATAGAATGAGGTCCACTTTTACCCGGCAAGACAACAAAGGCCTCATTAATCTCTCTGCTTGAAACTATCTTCTGGTCTCACCTGCCATCTAGACCCAATGGCTGCAAGAACTCCCAGAGTCCTGTGTGGTTCTTCATTAGTGCTTTAGTTTTTAATCCTCCGTGGCTGCCGCCTTAAGAGCAGCATGACACCTCTTAGGGCCTCATTTGTAGTCAGACTGCTCCCCGGGATGGGGTGATTGGCTTGGATTAGCCCAGGCACACCCTGAGCAAATGCCCCTGGTGGCACACTTGGTCCTCTCCACAACTGTCATATTTGTTCCAGGAATGTCACTTTCCTTATATTTTCAAGTGATCATTTGAACACATTAAAAAACAAAACAAAGCCCTTGGTTTTGAAAATCCCTGTGGTCATGTTTCCGCGCGTCTGCTGTATCCACAGACTAAATCTCTCTGCAGACTGCCATAATCACGCATTTTCACAGGCCCGGCCGGCACGGACTGGATTCACAAGCCCACCGGAGACAACTGCCTCCTTAGGTTTCACTCAGTGCTGTTCCCTCTGCCTTTGTTGAGACTCACAGATAAACCAGGGTGCACTCTTTCATGTAGGCCCTGCCTGGGAAGCAGGCAGCTTCTTCCTGTCCTCCCTTGGGTCTAGCCTAGACTCTGGTGAGAAGAGTCTGGCAGCCTTGGCCCACAGGGCGCTCTGCTGCCATTCAGAAAGCCATAGAACGTTACTTGGGCATCCTGCTGACACTCTCCATTCTGGATAAAGATACACGCACCAACTGTGAAGGATGAATCCAGAATCTCACTTGTTCTGGAAGCATTTGCAGTTTTATATGACATTGTTTTGGGAGAGAATAGTCAAGTGTGTTCAATAAAAGATTTCTTTGGTTTTCTTAATTTTTTGTCATTAATTGTTGTTAGAAAAATATGCAAGAGGCAGAGGCCATGTTTTTAAAAAATACAGATTTTAGAATGCATTATCTTAAATTCTTGCCCCATTAATAAATATTTAACTTAATTATTAAAACTATTAACATCACTTTGTCCAGTTTTAAGCATCTAAAATAGTTAGTACTTGCTGCATAACACTCAATCCATCATTAGTATAGGTTCCAAATATATAAACTAGCAAGTTTCTTTTGTTGGTTTGGTTTTAAAATGCTGGGGTTCAAGTCCAGGGCTTTGCACATGCCAGGCCTATCACCAAGCCACATTTCCAGCCTAAACTGTTGTATTTCTTAGTAGACAGAAAATGACCACCTGCTAGCAACCTACCCTTTCATGGTCAAACAGTTCGCTTCCAATCAAGGGACAGAGGCCACAGACTGAATGAAGAGGACATCTCATATAACAAAAGGATTATTCAGCAGCCTAAGAAGTGACTATAATATATGAGGAAGTCATCGATGGTTTCAAGGGACACTAGGATAATGTCACAGGAAGGACAAACTTGGAAGGAGGTTCCCTTCCTGAGGCTGGAGTCAGGCTTTGAGACAGTTAAGTTTAACCCTGGAAGAGCTGCAGAGAAAGTTGCAGCAGCTGTGCAGGTCTGCAGCAGCTGTGCAGGTGGGGGTTGACCGTACAGGGGCAGTAAAGGATTGGTGTGGACAGCAGGCCTTGGGCATACTGGTTTCCACTGGAGGGGGTCTTGGGAGGGCCACTGCTGGACCAGGTTAGCTATTAGGTTGCTAAGGAACCACGTATCCTGGGAACATGGCTGCGGTATTTCTGCCAGAGCCCTGACATTAGCAGGGGAGTGTCTAGTCCTGCAGTCACCATCTAGCACTTTCTGAGAAAGTGTCACATTGTGGGAAAGGACATGTGCTTCAGAGAATTCTGTCTACTGTGTCTGAGAGGCCACACATCGACCCCTGTGCATCTGTAGTCTCCCTGTAGTCCGAACCATTCTTTCTCAGTTCACGTCTGCTGTGCAGTGACTGCGTAGCTGCATGAGGAAGACATCCTTGACTGTATAGCTTCATGAGGAAGATGCCCTTGACTGTGTAGCTGCATGAGGAAGACGTCCTTGACTGCATAGCTGCATGAGGAAGACATCCTTGACTGTGTAGCTGCATGAGGAAGACGTCCTTGACTGCATAGCTGCATGAGGAAGATGCCCTTGACTGCATAGCTGCATGAGGAAGATGCCCTTGACTGTATAGCTTCATGAGGAAGATGCCCTTGACTGCATAGCTGCATGAGGAAGACATCCTTGACTGCATAGCTGCATGAAGAAGACATCCTTGACTGCATAGCTGCATGAAGAAGATGTCCTTGACTGTGTAGCTGCATGAGGAAGACATCCTTGACTGCATAGCTGCATGAGGAAGATGCCCTTGACTGCATAGCTGCATGAGGAAGACGTCCTTGGACAGAGGCCCAGTCACGCTGGCTTTTGGTGCCTCTGTGTGGGCTTCTTTGCCCTCACAAAGTACTGGTTAAATGTATAGTGAAGTAGACACTATTTGTTACTTCTTGCCCCTAATTCTTGGGGTGTCTCCAGTGGCACCCAATTTTTAAATTGTCTAACCTAACTATAGGTTGTAAGAGAAAATTCAGGTAATTATTGCATTTGATTGAAAACAAAATACAACATGATAAATGTTTTATTTAATTAAAGACTGTAATTTATGTTCATAAATGGTAATAGTTTGGTTTTAAAATATATCTCATTGATAGAGTGTGCACTAATATTATGGATTTTTAATTTAAAAATTTATTTAATATTTAAATGCTTAAATTAGATGTGTTCATTTTATTTTATGTGTATGGAGTGTTTGCCTGCATGTATGTATGTGTACCACATGCATGTTCTATGCCTGCGACCATTAGCAGAGGACATGATGTGTGCACCACAAGCCTGCTTCATGCCTGGGGAGGTCAGAAGAGGCCATGGATCCCATGGATCGGGAATTGCAGGTGGATGTGAACCGCCATGTGGGAGCTAGGGATAAAACCGGGTCCTTTGCAAGAGTAACACGTGGTGTCAGCCGCCGAGCTGTCTCTCCAGCCCCTGATTTTTATAATATACAGTTCCAGAATCTGATATCACTTTGTATAGTATTAGAAATGAGGCCTGTGAATAACGAACAGCCATGGTGTCTATACACAATAGCCTTTTACAGGTGATATTTAAAATGCAGTACACATCCTGAGGCCCCTGCTGAGCCGTGTTAAGTGCAGACACTGGAGGTTTCACTGTCCCTGAATCGGCCCATCTAAGTTAGTGTCCTTTTCTTGTGAATCTGCACTTTTCATCCCCAGATCAGTGGAGAAGCATGGCACATGTCTTGTGCCTGTTCCCTCGCTTTAGCATGTCAGAGGTATCTGTCCGTCGAATGAGTGGCTTCGGGTAACGTCGCGGGAGGTCTGTGGAGGTCTACAGCCTTGTGCTGGTGGCCTGGGAGAGAGCCACCCCAGGATCGCCAGGCTGTTTCGGCTTTGTCCCCCACTGCAGGCATTTATTTTTCTGTTTCTAAATGGGTTTTTCAAACTGCAGTTCTAGGAATCTGCTGTCCAGTTTGGTGACTCGGGCTCTCCCGAGAGGTTTTGAGGAGAAGGTAGGAGGCAGGAATGATCTTAGAAAATGTCTATAAGGTGGAGGCATATTATTTTAGAAAGATTGGCGACAGTGCCTTCCGATTTTAGTATTCCTAACATCACACACACTCATGCACACGTGCACACACACAGCTTTTCTCACCCTGGTTGCCCCCTTTCCCTCCCTCTCAGTGTGTCTGCCTACACTGCAAACTGCCCTACCTGCGGGCCTTTCTCTGGACATGGTGTCAAGCCCAGTGGGCCAGCCTGCAGAAGGGGCTCCCTCAGCTGTTCCCTAGCCCTACTCTCTTCCACCACTTCTCCAGGGAAGTGGGATTTCAAAGGACTTCAACTTCAATCGACATCGTCCCTACACAAAACCCCTGTTTGTCTACTCTGCTGGCTTCATTTCTCTTGCTGCGATAAAATATCCTAACCAAAAGCAGCTTGGGGAAGGAAAGTATTTATTTGGCTTACAATTCCAGGTTACAGTCTCTCACTGAAGGGAAGTCAGGGCAGGATCTCAAGCAGCCAGTCTCTTCACATCCACAGTCAAGAGCAGAGAAAAACGAACGTGCCTGTGTTACCTGCTTGTCACTCGGCTAGCTTTCTTCTCTCATATGCAGTTCAGTGCCCAGTCTAGGGAATGGTGTCACCCACAGTGGGTGGGGTCAGTTAACTATCAAGATAATCCCCTACAGGCCAACTTGATCTAGATAATTCCTTAAATAAGATTTTCTTCCCGCCCAGTGGTGGTGGCACACACCCTTAGTCCCACTCAGGAGGCAGAAGCAGGTAGATCTCTGAGTTTGAGTTCAGCCTGGTCTACAATTTGAGTTCCAGGACAGCCAGGACTGTTACACAGAGAAACCCTGTCTGGAAAAACAAACACAAACAAACTTCTTCCTAAGAGAGTCTGGGTTGTGTCAAGTTGACACTTACAACCACCCTGCATAGCTTCCTGAAAGAAACTAGAAACCAAAGAGTTCTCACTCTGCACCCCTGTATTCAGTCTGTTCAGCTAGACTCACGTAGTACAATGATTCTGAACTCACCCCGAATGGGGTCTCTTCTAACTGGAATTGGCCCGTGTCTGTATGTTCAAAGGGTTCTGTTGTGCCGATTTATCCGGCAGAATGGCTTTTTGGTAACCCAGCTTTCATGACAAGGAAGAGCTTTGCTCTTAGTAATCTGGGTGATAATGCTGGTCTTGGTCACCCGAGAGTCCACTGCTCCAGCCAGGCTGCTCTTCTCGCCATCCCTTGCTTACCCACACTCCCGCACTGGAGGCTTCTGCATAAGGCATTGACATTCCCTTCCTCAGCCCCTCGCTTTCCTTCAGTGTGCAGGCTGTGTTTTCTGAGGAGCCAGCTCTCTCTGGCTCTCTGCTTTTCTCTGAACCCTATATATAGTTTGTAGCCACAGCTCATTGCTTCCCTCTGCTGCAGTGTGTGTGGATGTTTGGGAGTGGGATGCGCTGTCTACTTCTACTTTCCCTGAACCCACCCCACGAGTGTTTACCATATATCTCCCTTAAATCCCGTAGGCTTCATGAAAGCCTGGACACAGTCCGGAGAGTCTAGGGCTTCACCGTCCCTGTCGGTTGGCTGCAGGGAATTTCTGTGTGAACTGGGCAGCTCCTCCATGTTTGGCTTTGGCAGGCTTCGCTGGGTGCTGTACTTGAGAGGGGTTGAAATGTGGTCCAGAGCTGCAGATCCATTGTTAAAGAGTGTGCCCTGTGCAGGTTGCTTTGCATGCCTGCTTTCCCCTCCCCAATCCGTCTCAAACCTAGTTGACTGAAAGCCACATGGGAGTTGGATCCTGGAGAAAGGAGCGGTTCCACAGCTGACACCTGCTTGGAGTTTTTGGTTGGATTTGCCTGTGGCCTTCAGTGAGAGAATCAAAGGTGGAGGAAGACAAAGGCGGATGGGAGGATCGCTTCTCCTTAGAACTGGCTCTCCGGCTGCCAGCATCTCCCTTGGTCTGCCTCGTCTGGCCTCCACCACCCTTTTAATCCAGTCCCCGTAGGCCTCCTCTGTCCTTTTGGCCCTGTCCTGAGGTGACATGCACTGAATTCTGCCTCCCTGATGTTGTCCCTGGCTGCACAGGCCAATCACTGTTGTAAGTGTAGCAGGGTGTGGCTGGGCCTTCCTATCATTCTGTGCTCACCACTCTTAATGGTCTGTAAGTATGTGTCTTTTCCTGTGATGACCTGTTGAGTGGGATTCTTCCTGAACTGAATGCGCAGTGACTCCGAGGCTAGTCATAGCCTTGTCCTAAAGGCTCCATGTCCCCAGTGCCTGACACACAATTCAGTGCCACTTGATTAGTGTGAAAGTGGTGTGGGTCACAGGTAAAGAAAGTGGGGTGTCAGCACTGAGTCAGACAGTAGGTTGGAGGACTCTGCACATAGGGTGTAGCAGAGGTCTGAGGCTGGTCAAAGGGTGGCCTTTGTAGGTGGGCAGTGCCACCTATAAACAATAGTGGACTTACAGTGCTCTGGGCACTTGGCTGAGGCTTGGACACATTTTCATGTTAGTCCTTCAACCTCTGTCTGAGGTAAATATCTTAACCACCCACATGTGCACTGTGGAAAATTGAATGCAAGAATATTAACTTCACAAGACCCCAAAGCAGATGAAGAGCACTGGGACTCTGGGATGTCCTCCACTCCAGACTTTATGTCACCCCCTGTGGTGGCCACCTTCCTATGTCCTCCTGTTTCCTTTCACACCACCACTTCGGTGAGAACATCACAGCCCGATGTCTGTTACAGCCTCCTCTTCCCTCTCATTTCCTTCTGGTTCATCAGCACACATTTTCACTTATCTGTGTGTCCTTCCTCTCTCAGATCGCCACAGTTCACTGTGGTAGCCGCCACACTGGGTGCCCTGGTCTTCTTGCACTCCAGGACCCACCCAGCTACAGTCCCCGTGTCTGAACCCCACACTGAACTGCCTCACCCTGGCTCCAAAACCAGTGTGGAGTAGTCTGTTTGAGCAGTCACCTGAGCCTTGACAGAGCTCCCCTGGAGCCCCGATCCCGTTCCTCAGCCTCTGCAGCACCCCTCCATGTTCCTGTGTTTTACAAGGCCCTGATTTGGTTTTACTTTTTTGCATTCTGTCTCAATCCAAAAGCTTCCAGAAACACCACTTTGTTTTGTCTTTCTCCTGTGTCATGTGACTTAGTCAAGACAGTGGCGGTTTGCTAAGTACTTGTTCAGTGAGTAGATACGCCATGCTCCGGCCATCTGTCCCACCAGGGACTTACTTCATATTAAATGGGATCCACTAAAGATGGCGTGGGAAGTAAATGAAGAAACTAGAGTCTTGCTTACATTTATGTTTCTGATTAGGGTTTCAGCATAGCTGCAAAGTGTGAACTGTAGCATGCTCCTTGGGCAGAGGACAATAATGCTAGAATACACACTGTCGTGGGCAGGGTGGAGAGGCAGGTTCCTGGAACGCTGTGTCCATTCACTTCTAGTGTGTGATTCACTTCTCTACTCAGTGGCTGGTCCACACTGTAACAGTTACTAGATAGCATTTCCTTCCAAATATTGAATACCCCCAGCCTAACATAAACAGTTGTGATTTGATGAAAAGCAAGGGCCTGAGCCAGGTGCAGTCTGCCTCAGGCCACCCTGGCTTTCCTGTGCAGATTTACCTTCCTAACTGTATTTTACTTGGGCTAATTTTAAAATTACTCTGCACTCCTGAGAGCCGTGTGTTTCACATGTTAAGGGTGACACACGTTTAACAGACACAAAGTTATCTGTAAATGCAAAATGCTTATTTTCCTCCTAGAGGATTATTTTTTAAAGTTATCAAATGTATGGCTATAAAACAAAACATGTAACCAGGAACAGACTAACAGTGCATGGAAACGTGTGGCTTACCGTCTGGTTTTCTCCCCTTTGTAAAAAAGAAACAGGTTCAAAAAACTATTTCTGCTGTGTCGGTGCTACAAAGGGAGTGTTAGGTGAGGTGGGTGGTCCACTGACAGCCTGCACCAGCTCACGATGAGCCCCTGAGAAGGAAGGAGCCTGTCGCCTTGCTCTGGACGATTGCCTCTCATCCATGAGCTAGCCTGACAGTGCAGCGCTCTCTTGCTTCTATTTACGCACGATGAGACAAATCTCCTGTGTACGTCTACGTGTCTCCTTGAGGTGTTGTATTGCCCAAGTCAGAAATGTTATCAATGGAGACTCCCAAAGACTCATGGGCGTTGCTTAGTGGTTTTGATTGATCTTCGAGAAATGGCTGAAAATGTTGAAGGAGATTCCTCTCAAAAGAAGTGAGATGTCTGAAATACGTTTCCCACCTGATGGTCACAGTTGCTTTTTTTGTGTGTTTAATCATGTTTTAATTAGTTTCATTGTTTTAAATGGATATCTTTTTAAGAATTACTAAGAAAATTATCTTCCGTTTTCTGGTCAGCTTTTAAATCTATTTTAAATTTATGGGGTGCAGTGTGACATCTCAGTGTGCTAATCAGACTAGAGTGACTGACGTATCTGATACCTCAGACATGTTTTTTGTCTGAGAATTCCATTAGCTATTTTGAAGTAGTCAATTGTTGTCAACCATAATTATTGTACCTTGAACATCAGAAATCGCTGCTATCCAATAGCACTCATTAGCAATCTTTAGTCTGCCCACCATCCTGTGCTTTCCAATTTCCTGCTACCGCTAGTAATAGTCTCTGCTACTACTACTAATAATAGTACTACTACTCTGATTTCTATGAAATCAACTTTTTCACCTTGCACATATAATAGAGACCGTGCCTTTCTGTGCCTTTCTTATTTTACTCAACATTACACTGTCCATTGCACTCTTCCCTGGCTGAATAATATTCAGTTTTTTGAGTAATCTTCATGTGGTCTTCGTTCGCAGTGATTGTTGTAATTTTCATCCTTCTTAGGAGTGTGAGAGATCCTGCTTTTCGAAAGCCTCCCCAGCGTTGGTTGTTTTTCCCTCCTTCGATAACAACCATTCTGATTCTCGTCATCCTTGATTTGTGTGTCCCCCAGTGACGGGTGTCTTTGGGTACCTTTCCATATACATGTTGAGTGACATCCATTTTGACTGGCTGCCACCAGCATGCATCTTCACACCACTTTGCATCCTATGAACTGAAGTTACTTGTAATAGTTCCTTCTCGTGTCCTATCCCCCGAAAACATGTTCCGCTTTCTGTTTGTATGGATTTGACTGCTCTGGGCACCTCACGTATGTGGAATTACCGAGTATTCATTGCTGTGACTGGCTTATTTCCCTTGGCACAGTGACCTCCAGAGCCACCCATGTTGGTTTGGCACGCTAGTGTTCCATTGCACGTGCACACTTCTGATTCTATTATCTGTCTGTTGGCGAACACTTCTCTGGCTTCTATCTCTGGGCTGTTGTAAATAGCCCGAATGACATGTATGTGCAGAGGTGTGTAGACACTGCTTCCTGAGTCTCGGCCTCTAGTACTTCTGTGTGTGTCCAGAAGGGAAATTTTGAGATGCTTGATTCTCCGTCTGCTCTTCTTTAAGTCAGGACTTTCCTATGAGCTATTTAATTCTTTTTTTTTTTTTCTTATTTATTGTGGTGCTGGAGATGGAGGCCAGGGCCATGTGCCTGCTCTGCCGGCGATTTACCACTGTGCCGTGCCTCCAAATATACTTTCACTGTTTCTGTAAAGCAATCACACAATGCAGTGTTGTATGATAATCTGTCTCGGAGATGCAGCCTCTTTATAACCATCCTTTGTCTTTACCATCTGTGTTCCCAGATCACAGACTTTGCCTAGTTCAGAGTGAGGCCGGGCTCTGCTCTAAAGCGTAGTGCATCTCCCAGCTGGTCTCTTCCTGTGCTGCACGGTTAGGTCAGTCCAGCCCGCTGGAGTACAATGCCACAGACTGAGCCCTTGCCGTGGAAGATGAGCACCCGAGTTTGAATCTCCAGGGCCCACAGGAACAAGCTGGGCATGCCTGGATGTGTCTGTAGTCCCAGTATTGGGGGGTAGAGGGGTGAAGACAGGCAGATCCAGAAAGCTTATTTGCCAGCCAGCTAGCCTAACTAAAACATTGAGAGACCCTGTCTCAAAGCAATATGGCAGATGCTAGAGCAAGGCACTCAACAGATTGTGTGTGCGTATGGTGTGATGTGTGTGTGGTGATGTGTATGTATGGTGTGATCTGCGTGTGGGTGTGTGGTGATGTATGTGTTGTGTCTATGGTGATGCGTGTGTGGGTGTGTGATGTGTATATGTGGGTGTTTGTGTGGTATGTGGTACGTGGAGGGGGTGTACATGTACACGAGTGGGCAGCATATGCAGTGTCTGTTGAGGACACTCATCCTGGTCACAGAGCTGAAGAGAGAACAGGCTCTGGGCTCCTCCTTTTCTTAAGGACATGAAGCCCACTGGGTTCACTCTTACCATCTCACATAGATCTACTTATTTCTCCCGAAGATCAGGTTGGTAATCAGAACTTTAACACATGAATGTGGGGGGCCCAGCATTCTTACCAAGTGCCATACTTCAAGAAGGGAAAGCAGAGCTTTGGAGGAGAGGAGCCCAGAAGCAGGAAAGCAGGAGAACCAAGAGGAGAGAAACCAAAGCATGAGGAAGCTCACAAAGGAGGGAATGGGAAGAGGGTGGGACATAGTCCTGCATGGAGTCGCTGCTCTTCCATGTCTTAACATTATGAAACCTGAGATAGTCTTCCTTATGAAGGTAATTCCATGTGAAGACTCCCAGTCTGACCAAGACATAAAGCACGAGTGACTTCCCTGCGATGAGATGCTTACAAGGAGAGGTACCATTAATCCTCCATCCTCTATTAGAAGAGGGCTGCCCCTTGGGATATTGGACAGTATCTGGATTTTTTATGGTCTAGGGAGGAGCTGTTCTGACATCAAATGAATGAATCACAGAGGCCAGGCTAGCTTTCTTGCAGTGCACAGGACAACCCCAGAAAAGGATGATCTGGCCCCAAATCCCAGTGGCACTAAGGCTTAAAAGCTGCCATAATGTGTGCAAAGGATGAAACCCAGCCTGAGTAAATAAATCTACTCATCCAAATAGGAAGAACACAGGGATGTCCAGAGCAGTGGCTTCTGAGTCTTGAGTTTTCAGGGCTTCCCCTACTTTAGCATTTAAAATAGATATGATAGATAAATGGATGATGGATGGATGGATGGATGGATGGATAGAGATGGATGGATGGATATAGATAGATGATAGATAGATAGATAGATAGATAGAGAAAGAGAGAGAGAGAGATAGATGATTGTGTGTGTGTGTGTGTGTGTGTGTGTGTGTACCATCACCCATCTACATGTGGAGGTCAGAGGACAACCTTGGGTGTCCATCACCGGCTTATTTGAGGGAGGATCTTCCTAGTTTGCTGCTGTTCTGTGTACTCTAGGTCAGCCGGCCTCAGCTCCTGGGAGAGTCTCCTCTCTCTGCTCCCTTCTCACTGTAGAAGTGTGGGATACATACATGCCGTGACACCTGGCTTTCCATGGGTTCTGGGAATCCAGACCCAGGCCATCAGGGTTGCGTTGCAAGTGCTTTTATCATGGGACATCTTCCCGGACCCCTTTTACTTTTAGCTTTGTATTTTGACATAATTTTAGAATTACAAGATGGGTATGGTGGTGATTGCCTTTAATCCCAGTACTTGGGAGGTAGAGGCAGGTGACTCTCTGTGAGTTTGAGGGCAGCCTGGTCTACAGAGTGAGTTCTAGGACAGTCAGGACCACATAGTGAAACCCTGTCTCTAAAAATAATAGTATAATCATTATAATTATTGTAGACTTACAAACTGCATGGTTTTAATCTGTTTCCTTAGCATTTGGCTCTTGAAAGACTTCCCAAATGTATGAAAGTAAGGAGAGCATGGAAGAGGACACATTAAGATTCCTTCAGACGAGGCTTCACTCTGAGAAGCAGCTGAGGCCAGAGGGCAGAGGAGAAGAGCTAAAGATGAGCCGCTCGGCTGCCCTGTGTGCATCTGCCGGGTTTGGGTTCGGAAGGGGCCGTGGCATTGGTGTCTGGGAGGCACCTCCTCCTTATGCCACGTGATTCACTTTGGGTCTTTAGAGAGATTCCACCTTTGCCAACTGCGCAGGGTGGCCAGGACAGCCCAGTGAGCTCCTACCTCCTCAATAAATATGTGTATACTGATTAGAACATCTCACCTAGGGCCTCAGGTCTAGCTCAGTGGCAGGCACATGCTCACCTCCGGGTTCCATCCCTAGTAACAAAGTCAAAACACTGAAAGCTAGAAAGGGAAGATCCCCCGTGTAGTTTTGATGGCACACTGAAGTACCCCTAGATCTTTTAAACATATCAACATGTATTAACCTATTGTTAGAGATAAAAAGGAAGTCAAAGATCTGTAGTATATTGTTTTCTTTTCAGCTTGTGTTTTCCATGATGTTTCTGGGCACTGTGTCCAGTGTGATGGGTGAATCATTTAAGAGGGAGGGCCACAGGACTGTCCGTCCACTCCAGACCCATGGGAGCCACTCAATATTTTTCATAGTATTTGTGGTTGAACCCAAGGCCCCACACATGCTGGGTAGGCATTCTATGAGAGTACCTCCTAAGTTAAATTTCAGAACATATTTTGGGTTTCTGGCTGTGCCACACTGGGTCTGAAGTGGATGTGACAGTGCCGAGTGATGATGTCGTTAACCCTTTCCGTCTTGATGTTGCAGCTATGCTAATAGTTTGTGCAGTGGGTTTGGATTTCAGCTGTGTCTTGTGTGTCCCACAGGCAAATATGTCTATCAGCCTATGACCCCCGTGGAGCAGCTCCCAAGCACGGAGATCCCCGCAAGGCCGCGAGAGCCCACAAACACCATTCAGATCTCAGTCTCGCTCACTGAACACTTTTTGAAATTCGCGTCTGTCTTCCAGCCTCCGCTTCCCCCTGACTCGCCAAGGTACTGTATGATTTCCGATCTCTTCATTGACAACTATCAGGTTAAATGTATCAATGGGAAGATGTGCTATGTGCAGAAGCAGCAGGCGCCCCATTCCCAGAAGATGAGCCCTGAGGAGGTCTCTGCACATGATGCCTTAATTTCTAAAGAGGGTGACACTCCGAAACTGGGTCACTGCTCCTCCCCTTCCAGTTCTGAGGACTCGGGGATCAATGCAATTGGGGCTCACTATGTGGAATCCTGTGACGAGGACACAGAAGAAGGGGCAGAGCTGAGTTCCGAGGAAGATTACAGCCCTGAGAGCAGCTGGGAACCCGATGAGTGCACCCTTCTCTCCCCATCGCAGTCGGATCTGGAAGTGATCGAAACCATGGAAACCACTGTGTAGTCAGCTGGGCACTGCGGCCGGGATCCACCCTGAGCTTCTGGACTTTGATTTGATGTGTCCTTTTCCAACACTCTTGGCATTTTCCAAGCCCTATTACCAACCCTAGCAGTCCAGGGGGCTGCTAATTAGTGTTACCCTTAAAATTACCTTGTAACTATGACATCGTTTTCTTTTGTATCTTGATTTCTATGTAGCATCTGGTGTCCTGAGCTGTGACCCAGCCTTAATTTCACTGAGAACTTTGAGAGCAGTGGTGACCACAGGGTGTCATGGGTCGCATGGAGGAGCTTCCCAGAGTGGAGGTGACCCTATTTTACCGGTAGCCCGTCCTTTGTGGTGAAGGCTGTTGCCCAGCTTCCCATTGGCGTGTCACGTGACGCCTCTGTTCAGTTGGTTTCGGGTAGGGAAGCAGCTCACTTTAGGAAACAGTGTTGCTGGCACTTCCTCCTTCCGCCTGCCACCCTAACTGGCTCAGGACAAGAGTAGCCTCAGGAGCTACTTCTAGGAGGTCCCTGGAGGTCCCCTTGGCCCCTGGTGATGGCCGTGCCATAGCTTCTGTGACTGTGAGGGGAAATGGGTCTCCCCAGTTTGTGTCTAGCCCAGCTTTAGCTGTGTACATACATGCAGCAGGGTAGTGGGGGTCCAGGAGGGCTCAGACCTGGTTCTCACGGTGAAGGGGACACATTGAATTACAGGACACAAGTCACGCGGCTCATGGCACCCAGGAGGCTCTTGGAACCAGGGGAAGGAGAGGTGGACTTGGCCTAGGCTAGCTCAGAAAGTTGCTCCAGTGACTGAGCTGGCCCCGGGTGGGTCCCACAGCATCCACTGCCCTCTTCTTGATTGTCTGCAGATCAGGGAGAAGCATTTCAATTTTGTAGGTGTTACATTTAGGAGGCTGCACATCAGACATCTTAAAGAAAACCCCACAATAGTGTTAGTTAGCATGGAAATGCTAAAAGACAAGTCCTTTAGGGATTAGGAATGAATCTAATAGGTTTGGTTAATTCTGCTTCGTTTGGTTGTATGAAGCATTAGAATGGCTTAGATGAGAAACGGACTAGAATTTTGTATGATGCATGCATTTTATGCAAATGCAAAGTTGACTAGCTCACTGCTGAGTCAGGAAGATGTTTTCTGTAACACTTCTCCACTACGCTGGGATCCACACACACTGTGTGTGTTCTTTCACACACACAAAATAGTGAGTAATTCTTTCTTACGTAGTTTTCTTCAAAACTCTGTTCCCGATTTGCTATATATTGGGCATTCTCATGTGATCTCATTATCTGCCATTTCCCTGAGTCAATCTGTGAGGTGTAGTGCAAACCTGGGAGCTTTAACACATGAGGAGAGTCACAGAGCAGCAGGGGTACCCCAGCCTGGCGGTCTGAGCAGGCTCTGTGGCCTCCTTGCTGTCGGCATCTCCCACATCCCTCCCTCTCATTACTGGGTACTCAAGAGAAGGAGAGGCTCACCATGCTCTCCTGCATTTGGGGTTCTTTACTGTGTTCTGCTTTCCCCACTGGATATGGAGTTCCAGTGACTTATTACTAGAACCTTCTTTAGGCTTATAAGCCCGAAACATCCATAGCGTTCAGAAGGCAGAGTATGTGGCTTCCTTTGAAAAGCATTATTAAAACTTCCTGTTCTAGATGAGAATGTAGCAAAAATCCCCATTTACTGAAATGTGAAGACTCAAACCAAGAAGGACCAGCAGGCCCAGGGGAGGACAGTTGGGAGCAGCCACAACGTGGCTGGAGTCATGCTGCTGGCCTGGGATGGCCTGGGGACATCTGGGGAGCCCTGCCTGAGGTTTGTGATGTCCTCACTGGCATGCACACCAAATACCATGAGCCACGTATCCCTCATCCTGCATTCAGGGTTGTGAAGGCAGCACCCGGCCCTCTTCAGATGGGTGATGGGCAATCTCAGCTCCCCGGGGGGAGAGGCAGGCACACAGCGGAGCTTCTTCCCCACACCTTTCCAATACTGTCTGCTATGGCCCACTGCCACAAGCACTAAACTAGCTGGAGTCTACAACCCGGGCTCCAAGGCCATGAAAACACGTGGTCAGAGCCCCAGTTCTGGAGCTTGGCCGGGTGTTGGGCTTGGACCCTTTATCAGTAACATCTGTGACTTTTGTCCAGGGTCCTATTTTTAAAACCTCGACTGCCATTCAGATTTGCCACAATTGTGAATGGAATTTTTGCATTTAATAACAATTGATCCCGTTAAATATTTGCACAGTCTCTTTATAATTAAACTCACTAAGCTTCACTTGCTGTTTTATATAATTGGACACGTTCCCTTGCATTCTTGGATCTCAAAACAGCCTTTTCTAAAGAAGCACAACCAAGAGGTTTCTGGTTTTATTCTCCTAACACTGTTCATATCAGTAACTGTCTAAAATACGATTAAGCCAGAATTACTTCTCTATGCTTGCATTCTGAAATCAGCTGAAAGGAATATAAAAAAATGTATAGCTTAACTTCAATTCTAGGCCTATTCTGTTCTATGTTCTATGAAAGAATTTCTCTATAATCCTGATTATTATAGTGCTGATTTGTATACTTGTATTCATAGGCACTTTAGAAATACTTAGATGCAACATGCACTCTAGATGGTAAGTACAGCCGTGTGAAATAGGCTTGCACAGTGAGAACACTTGCACAGTCAGAGAGACGACAGCTTCCTATCTGGACCTTATCAAATGCTTGCCTGGAGCAAGGCTTGGACCGTGTGGCTGGGCTTCTGTGGGAAACTGGCACTGTTGTTACTTTTTGAGAGGTTGTGAGGTACCAGCGTAATCCCACTCAATGTGGAATATAGTTTTCTTACCTAACCAAGATTTTAAGTTTCAAGTGTGTCCATAACTTTTTCTGAGAAATGACAAAGCAATTAAAGTCCTTTTTGGGATAACTATTTGATATCTTTAAAGAAAAAAAAAAGGTTTTACTTTAAAATCTAGGGTATTTTTTTTGCCTTGTGACATTTAAGGTATAAAATGAAAATTTGAAGACAACCCTGAAGAGAAGCAGTTGCTTTCCTAGAAGACTTATACCTCGACACAGTACAGACTAGAATAAACCCGATCTTGTGTCCCAGCACAACACAATGAAATACAATTTAGAGCAGACTAAAATCGGAGCCACGGTATCACAATAGCACAACACAACACAACGTAATACTATACAGAGTAGACTAAAACTGGATCCATAGTATCACAACACAACACAATGTGATACAATACAGAGCCAGTGTCCCAACAGGCCGCAATACAATATAATACAACACAACAACACAATATAATACAATACAACGCAACACAACACAATACAGCGTAACAATATAAAACACAACACAACACAATGTAAAACCTGAGCCACGGGGGTTTCTGACAACTCTTCGGGATCTGATGTCTCTTAGGAATATTCTTTTACTTCTTAACGTCACCTGCTTGTCTATTTGAAATATCATGTTCTTCTGGGGTTGATCAGAACAAATTCTTCTTATGCAAATTTTATTGCAACCAGACACTTTAGAAAGTCAGAATATCCATCTGAGCATGGTGGTGTAGATACTGCCGTGTGAGAAAAAAGCACACGTTTACGTAAAATACTGTTTATGTCTCCTGCTCTTGATTGTCCCGGATCCTATTTTCAAAATTTTATTGTCATGTTTTGGCTTTTTACTTGAGGAAAATATTTGAACTGTTCTATTTCCTTCCCCTGTGTCCAGCGGTGCTGCGAACCCAAACAGTGGACTGTGGGGCTTCGAGGGAAGTGTGTTACTGTGCTCCCCATGGCGGGGCGGGTGGGAGGGGAGGGGAGCACCACTCACCTTTTCTGTACCACACAGCCCTGAACGCCATCTTAAACTTCAGTATAAACACAAGGGCATGTCTCAAAATGAGTTCGTTTCCAAATCTCACCTTGTCCTGACTATGGTGCCTGAGCACGGGTTTGCCCGAAAGGCCGGTGCAGTCGGTATGGAGCTGTTTGCTGCTGAGGGTAAAGCAGCTGGAAGCCTGTCTGAGTTTGAATGGGCTTCCAGGTCACTGTGTTTGCACATGGTCGAGGCTGTGCATACCTTGCAGTAGTCATGTGCTGTGCTGGGTTCTTTTGAACCTGTTTTAAAGTTTAAGCACAATGTTGACCCTTCTGTAATTTCCTAAAATTAGAGTCTGGTTTCCTAAGACAGCTCAACTTTAGAAAAATACTGCTGTACAATAAATGTGGTTTTCTTTTGTACCAGAACGAAATTGCTGTTGGAGTTTTTGTACCAAGTGTTCACTGTGTGCTAGAAAATAAGCAGTCTATACCCCTTCCCCATTTAAACTTGACGAAACTTGATGAAATGCAGGAAAATATCATTCATGTGTCCATGCTTGCCACTTAGGTTAGTTCCCAGGACTCTGTAAAAACTTTTGTGTTGACTCCATCAGGTTTATATGAAATAAAAATTGTATCACCCCATAAATAACATTTGTTTCACACCAAGTTAGGCCCTTGTTCCAGTTCACGAGTGCTGTGTAAGACAGCTGTAACTGCAGGTTGAATAGTGAGGGAGGCTGCTACCCCGTGGGGCCTTGGGTTTACTTGGTCACTAGGGCCTGGGGCCAAGGCCCAGTATGGCAAGTCCAGAAACTCCATTTGATTCAGTATGCCAGCTTCTGGGGTTTACTCGGTGGGACAGCCTCCCCAGGCACTGCGGTTAAACATGCTGTCAGCAATGCGTTCACCGAGTTCCTGATGCCGCCTTACCACTTCCTGTGTGGTCATCAGAACACCCACGTCACAAACGAGGGCAGCTCAGAGCGCTGCAGTGGCACCATTCATTAGTCAGGCTGGGACCTGAACCCAGGACACTGGCCCGGGAGTCCACACTCGTGGCCCTTTGCCTGCATTTCTCCATTGTTGTCTGTAGCCAGGTGGCTCACCACACTGCCACAGACAGCCCTGGAGCAAGGCAGTGGTCTAGCCTCCCCTTTCCATGTACCAGATTACTAGCTAGTGCATGTGTGCACACGTGTGATGTTTCCACGAGCTCAGTATTCAGAGTGGTCCATGGAGTCTTCCATTCTAGTCATGTCTTGGCCTGTGCTCCAGGCTGGCTCTGCTTCCCAAAACGCCAGCTTGTCTTCTTAGGGGATTCCTGCTGACAGTGAATCTCATCTGCATGTGCGGGTCACTGATGTAACTCTGCATAATTGTGCTGCAGCATTCTGGAAGCATCTTCTTGTTTGTAGTCTATCATGTGCTGACTGGCCATACTGTTCTGCAGTACACTGGGCTAGCATCTTGTCCTTGTTACAACCTGGGAACTCCCAATGCTTTTAACTCTCCGTGTCCAGCTCAGTGCTGAATGGAGAGGCTAAGGTGAGACCTGCCTCTTGGCAGTTGAGTTTGAGGAGGGAGCGTCATTGAGCCAGGGAGATGTGATGGAAATGCATGTTAGAAGTAAGAACAGGTGGCCTGCAGAGATGGCTCAGTGGTTAAGAGATGGCTGCGCTTCCAGAGGACCCGGGGTCAATTCCCAGCACCCACATGGCAGCTTATAACTGCCTGTAACTCCAGTTTCAGGGGATTCAACACCTTCACACATGCACATAAGACATGAATGCACATGAAATAAAAAAAGAAATTTTATATGTAAAGAACAGGTAAAGGTGCTGAGATACTCAGGTGGTTTTTGTTACTTCTTAGAGTTTTCTAAAATGAACTTGTATTTCCATGGTTAAAAGCCCATTTAAATGGGACTCCTATTGAGCACAGGGTCGTCATTTACCGAGTCTGTGGTGGAAGTGGGGTGTCCAGGCAATGGCCACATTACCGTGTATCTGTTGAGAGATCAGGGCAGTTGCTAGGAGGCTGGAGCTAACCGGTATCTGCCGAAGACTAAGCCCATGGGTGCTCCAACCATAGCTTGGTGCTTGTGGGCCAGGGGAGGTCTTCCTGTGTTCCCAGCCGGAGACTCTGCCTGTGAAATCTGGAGATGAGGGATTAGAAAGCTTGGGCCTTGTGGGGTGTCTGAGTCTGGTGGCATCTAGCCTGTCGCCTGGTGTAAAACTCCAGACCATCTCTCTCAGCACAGAGATCTGGTTCTCTATAAGATGACGACAAACACCAGTGTTGTAGACTCATGGAGCACCTGAGGCTCACAAACATCTCCCCACACAGCAGCTTCTTCACTCCCCCACCTCTCCTGCTAGCAAACACCAACCACACACTTTCCTGTTCCTCACCCAAGCCTGTAGCTGCTGGGGCCGCACGCTTGGGTTGCCTACGAGACCAGTCCTGGTGGAGTGTGGGGTACTGCCGGGACCATGCTCAGCCTCCAGTGTTGTCAGGCTACTCTAGTTCCCCCCCCCCCAGGCTGGCTTGACCTGGCTCTGTCTCCAGACTTGGATTCTGTCTCCTTTGGGGTGTGGCATCTGATCTACGAGCTTCCTTTGAGAACCGGGCTTTGATCTTAGCGCTGTGGGACTCAGCTGCTGCCATCCACCCCTTCTGCCCTCCCTGGGGGCATCTCCAGTGCCATTACACTTCCCTCAGGGGTAGAGTGCTTACAGGGATGCTCTCTGCTCTGAGCACTTGCTGGAGTTTGGCCCTGTGCAGAAGAGTTTCTACCTCAGCTTGGAATCTGCCTGTGGATCAGCTGCCAATGTTTATAAAGCGAATGTCCATGCCCCTATTCATCTGTCAGCCCTAGGGAAGCCTCCACAGCCTGTGTTAGGCAACTCTTGTGGTATAATCAACAACCACAAGGAGTAAAGCTGTGTTTGTTCACAGTTTCAGACACTCCAGTCCAGGGCCAGATGGCTGTCGTGAGGCAGAGAGAGCATGGGGGCAGAGGATGGCTGTCATCAGGCAGAGCATCATGGCAGAGGAAAGATGTGATCACCTCATGGCAGCCAGGAAGCAGAGTCACAGGAAGAACCAGGGACAAGATGTATCTTTCTCGGGTGTGCCCTACCTCCCAATAAGGCTGTCATATGGAGACATCATTCTACTCATGAGAACAGAGTCCTCAGGATCTAGTCACTCCCTAAGCTCCACCCCTGAACATTGCTGCATCAGAAACCAAGCCATCAACACATGGGCTTTTGGAGGCTAGTTCACAGCAGACTGTACCGGTATCAGCAAGGCTGGACAGAGCCCAAGAGCCCTTGGAAAGACAAGGCCACATAGTATCCAGATGGCCTCAGCGAGGCCTGCAAGCCCAGGTATGATGTGCACAGGGCATCTATTACATCTGTGAATCTAAAACAATGAGATGACCCCAATAAATATGAGGCTGCATTGAGTGGATGGAGAAGACACCACCAATCTAGGTTTCTCAAGGAACTTCAGAGCCTAGGTGAACATGCAGCCACCAGTGGGTGTCTGTGAACAGTCACTCCCAGGTCAGAAGAGGTCAGCCGCATCCACTAAAATTCACTTTGGTTCCTTTAGATTACTGGGACTCTGAGGGGCTGATTCTACCCCACAATTTGGTGTCTCCCCATAATCAGCATGTCCAAGGGTCACCAAGAGGCCATGAATGCCAGATATGCCCTATTTTCCCTGATCATCTATGTGGACCCCAGTCTGCCTCAGTCCTAGAGGGTCAGCAGTGGCAACCAAGGCAGCGGGGAGTGGTTGTGGTAGATATAAAACCGCCAATTTGGGTAAAGGTGAAGTAGGGCATGGGGGTGTTGAATGATGGGCCAACTCATTCTTCTAGAGGAAGAGGCCAGATTAGGCAAGCTACAAGGCCCCTAAGTTTTTCTGAGGGCTGAGATGTGGCTTTTCAACGTCTTAGAACCAATTTGTAACTTTTTTGTTCTAAGGGAGCAGATGCAGGAATGGTGTGTGACTGGCTTCTCCGTTATGGGAAAGTGCTGTAGTGTGAAGCTACTGTCCACCCACCCCTCCAGTTCCAGCCCCAGATGTGTGCAGCTCCCACCAGCAGCTTTACAGTGGGTCCTGCCAGGGTCAGGAGCCAACTACTCCCTGGTTATGATGGGGGACAGGAGGCCGATGACAGAGCCTTGCTCTTGGAGGGAAACCTAGGAAGGACGTTTGGGGTAGGTGGTGTGAACTCTTTCCATCCAGCCGTGCTTCTGAAGCTGTAACTTCACGTGGCCATTCAGAAAGTTACTGAGAATCCTTAACCTACCCCTTGGCATTGCGAAATCATCCCCGAGTTCATAACTAATAGAAACAAATGCACGTATGTTCACAAAAGTCAGGCACAAGAATGGTAATAGGCTAGCACTATTGTCCTAGAGGCTCACTTACGTGGAATAAGTTAGTTTAGTCACGATGGAATGCTGTTCAGGAGTCAGTGTTTGACAGGACACCCCCCCCCCCCACACCCACACAAGAACCTGTGTATAATCCCGGTGAGCGTGCAAATTGTGCTATTCGGAGTCAGGAGACTGACTGACCTGGGGGTGGACCATCTTCCCTGCAGGTCATCTCTATGTGGTTGACATGATATGCTCATTTCTGTCCACACCTAGGAAGGATGGTGACTTTAGGAACAGTAGTGACCTGTTTGAAGCGAGCCTGGCACATGCTTGGCACTCAGACTGTGCCAACAGAACAAAGCACACATCCTCCTAAGCAGAAGTAGAGGCAGGAGGATTAACAAGCCTCATGAACA
>CABHPH010132540.1:7949-37715 GCA_902168325.1 Peromyscus nudipes | reverse complement strand
GTGTGTGTGTGTGTGTGTGTGTGTGTGTGTATGCATGTGTGTTATATGCAGTGACAACTATGACCATCTGTGTGGGCACATGAGGAAGTCAGAGGTTAGGATGTCTTCCTCAATGTCTTCTCTACCGTACTTTTTGAGACAAGGTCTCTCGCTGAACCTGGAATCTTCTCAGCTAGAATGGCCTCACAACAGGATCTGTCTGTCTCTGACATCCAATGCAGACAGGGGTTTGAGGCTTGCATTTTCATGGTGAGCTTCTATAGGGGTTCTGGGGATCTGAACTCATGTTCTCATGCTTGTGGAGCAAGCAATTTATCCACTGAACCCTCTTCCCTGCCCCTGCATCACATTTCCTTTATCTGCTAATCTGTTGGTGGACGTCTAAGTGGGTTTCATTTCTTAGTTATTGTGTATGGTGCAACAATAAACATGGATGTGCACAGATCTCTGCAGAAGGACTTAGAGTCCTTTGGATATGCCCAGGAGTTGGTATGGATGGGTCATATGGTACACTTAGTTTCAGCTTTTTAACTTCAAAGTAGCCTAGACTTAGAAAAACAAATACCACATGTTTTTCTCTCATGTGAATCTCAGTTTTCATATATGTGTATGAAACTGAAAAACAGGCCATGAGTGAGAAAAATGATGTTTCAAGGGAGGGAGATGGAGTGAGGGAAGCAAGAGAAGAGAGTAGGGGAAAAGAAATCACCAACAATAAAGTATGCATAAAAATGCTACCACGAAACATTACTTTATAAGCTAACTGAAAATTAATTAAAAAAACTCACAGCCCCCACATGCATGGCAAGTATACACACACACACACACACACACACACACACACGCACACACACACAAATGAGTTAATCTTATATTTAGCTTTGTAGGTGTATAGGGAGTTCAGAATTTCAAGAGAAGTTAAAAGTATTTAATGGAAATACTGCCACCAGAAATAAAAATAAAAGACTCTAGTAATAGCTTCACTACCTCCAATAAATATGAGTTTACTCCTTTTTGTCAGTACTGCTTCAGGTTCCCCTTACATACTAACTCGTTTACTCATCATACCCATATTCTGCGTTATCTCCACTTTACACAGAGGAAACCAAGGTTAGAGTTTAAGTGACTAGTCTAAGGTTATCTAGTGATCTTATAAGGGTGGGCCTTGGATTTTGTTTTATTTTATTTTAGTAAAAAAGTAAGATAAGAACAGTAGTATTCGGTTTTCTTCTAGGTTCCTGGGTTATCTGGTCTCAGGTTTTTGGTCACGAGTGTCAAGCATGGGTTCCATGTTATGGAGTGGGCCTTACATCATTTAGACATTGGTGTGGTGACTCCCACAAGCTTTGTGTCACTATTGCAATTGTATATCTTATAGGCAGGACACCATTGGAGATCAAAAGGGTTTTGGCTGGGCTGGTGTTTACATTTGTTTTGGTAGTGTGCAGAGTACCTTCCTGTGCTAACGACAGTAGAATGTAGGGGTGAAGTCTCTGTGTAGGCACCAACTCAACTTGTTCTTGTTCGATGAGTTGTGTAGGAGCTGTCTTGAGACCTTGCTGGAAGCTTGTAGAGAGTAACCTATAGTCTTGGCAACATCTTGGGTTGTTCAGAAATTCCTATGGGACCCCTTTGGCTAACAACTCAATTAGTTTCTTGGTGTTGGAATCTTCATTTGGTAACAAGAGATGGCTAATTGAGATTCTGTCTCCCTTATTATTTGGTGATTTCATTTAGATCACCTTCATATATGTATATGTTTTAGGACTATACTGCCCTCAAATGGGCCTAGGCTTTTAACTAACAAGCCTGAACTCATCACTAGACTTACTCAGTATGAACAAAGAACCGAATTTTATGGGAGCTGCGTTTGAGGGGTAAAGTTGTTTCAAAGGCTGTGGGTATGTGGGTCTCAGGAGTAGGAGGTGTAGCATTGGGAGCTGCCAGCCTATAAAATGACTTGACACTAAGAACGTCTATGAATATGTCCTCAGGAAAGTGACAGTTACAATAGAGGGGGTTTTAAGGAGAGAAATTTGGAGCCTCCTACTATGTAAGGGAAAGTGGTTGAAAGTATCATAAAAATATGTCAAGACAGCAGCAGGAGAGAACTACTCTTTGGAGATACTCACAACTTGGATGGCTTGGCATGTGGGAGTTTGAAGAGATCACTGTTTGTCCAGAAGACTCTGTCTTAGCTCTTTCCTTATCCAGGGAAACTAACTTCTCTAGTTAGGTCTGACATGGCTACTAGCTTGGTGCCCTCTTTCCTCTGTGAGTTACCTTTTGACACTATTTATATCAGGGGTCTGAAAATGTCTTGTAAGGGGCCAATGCTGTAGTGCTGTAGTGTGAATATATACATTCCTCAAAGTTCTCTTCTGAAATTTATTTTATCTATCTATCTATCTATCTATCTATCTATCTATCTATCTATCTATCTTCTATCTGTGTGTGTGTGTGTGTGTGTGTGTGAAGGATTGAGTTTGGAAGTCAAAGGACAATTTTTGGGAGTCAATTGGTTTTCTCTTTCTACCATGTGGTTTCCAGGGATAGAACTCAACTCAAGTTGTCAGGCTTGGCAGCAAACACCTTTACCTGCTGAGCCATCTCACCAACCAGTTCTCAAAAATTTTATGTTGGAAACCTAATACTCAATATATAAGTGTTGGGAGGTGGAGTCTTACAAGAGGTTATTAGGTCATTGAAAGCTTAGCCTTTATGAATGGCTTACTATGTTCATCAAAGGAATGGGCTGATTATGAGTGGGTTTTTATAATATTGTATTCAGTCTTTTTCACTTTCTTACTCTTGCCCTTTTATCTTCCACCATGGAATTGGAATTCACAACTGGAAGAGCCCCAGATGCTAGCACCATGTTCTTGGACTTTCTTTGCCCCCCAGAACCACGAGTCAGACAAATTTCTGTTTACAATTACTTACCTAGCCTCAGGCATTCTGTTATACTAGCAGAATACATATTAAGACAGACAGACAGATGATAAACAAATTTAGCTTTGTATACTGCACAACAGGTCTCTGTGACTCAGTTATGTATGAAAGCCGTCACAGACATAGACAGACATGTTGTCTTAGGTAGGGTTTCTATTGCTGTGAAGACTCATTATGACCACAGCAACTCTTATAAAGAAAGCGTTTAATTGAGGGTGGCTTGCTTACCAAGTTTCAGTCCATTATGAGGGTCAGTCCGTTATGATCATGAAGGAGAGCATGGCGGCGTGCAGGCACACATGGTGCTGGAGCTGAGCGTGCTACATCCTGCAGGCAACAGAAAGTCAACTGACTGTCACACTGAGAGAGGCTTGAGAAAAAGACCTCAAAGTCTGCCCCCACAGTGACACACTTCCTCCAACAAGGCCACACCTAATAGTGCCACTCCCTATGGGGGCCATTTTTTTTTCTTTTAAAAACCACCACACATGTGAATATAGTAGTGTTTCAGTGAAACTTTATTTGAAAACATTGGTGATGAGCTTGTTGGGCTGTGAATATGATTTGCTGGTCTATGTCCCAGAGTCATACCTCTGTCTGGTGTCCTTTCCCAACCCTGATCCTTTCTTCAGTAAATACTTGACTCCAAACAGTCGAACACTCTTGGACATTTTGTGTATTCCTATATTAAATCTTGTCCTTCTGGTACATTCTCTGATATATTCCACAGAAAAATTCTTTGGTCAAAAAAAACCTTATAATAGGTATTTTAAGAACAGCTCTGTAGGAAGGCGAAACTGAAGACTGGCATTTTACTGAAGCATGCCACTGTGAAGCCTACATAGTGTTTTGAAGATCTGATTTATTGAATGATTCTTAAATCCCTTCCCCTCAAAATTTCAAAGTTAAGGACTGGAGAGATATCTCAGTGGGTAAAGGTGCTTGCCACCAAGCCTAACGACCTGGGTTCCATCTCTAGAACCCAGAGAACTGACTTCTATAAGTTGTGTACACACACACACACACACACACACACACACACACACACACACACACACACAATGTATAAGACTATTTCTTAGGAAAAAAATCAAGTTTATTTTATACCTTGGTTGTATAACTATTCTTTGAAATTTAAAAAATTTAATTAAAATATAATTACAGAAATTCCTCTCTCCTACTCCTCACTCCAAATCCTCCCATGTTTCCCTTCCTTCCCAAATCCATTTCTTCTTATTCTTTAATTATTATTGTTGCATGTATATGAAAATAAATACATAAACAAAACCTGTTTATTTATCGTTGCTTATATGTATGTTTTTAGGGCTGACCATTTGAGATAAAAATAACCATTTAGGGGGCTCATCCTTAGGGAAGAGCTGCTCTCTCTCTCTGCAGTCTTTAATTGCCTGGAACTCTTCATCTAGGGGTGGGGACTTGTGCAATTTCCCCCATTTACATTGACATGTCAGGTGGTGTTGTACTTGTCCAGGTCGTGTTTCGGCAGCCATATTGTTGATCTTTCATGGGTGTAGCTCCCTGTCATTTCTAGTAGACACAATTTTGCAGAAGACATCCCAGTCTTCTGTCTCTTATAGCCTTCTCACTCCCTCTCTTTGATGTTTCCTGAGCTTGGTGTAGGGATTGTGTTGTAGATAGACTTGTTGGGTTTTATTAGCTCAAAGTCAGCTGCTCTCTGCATTTTGGCCAGTTGTGGATCTCTGTAATGGCCTCTCTGTATGGCATAAAGATGAGGGCTGAGAGCTTCACTTATCTGGGGAATAAGGATAAGTATTTAGATTGTAGTTAGGGATTATACTGGTTTGGGAAAGTGCAGTAATACTTCCTCCTCAATTCAAAATTAGTTATAACTTGGGCTTGACATGTACTGTACTTTTATTTTTATAATAATATTTAGCTTTAGAAATTATAATTATATAATTTCCAGTTCCCTCTTATCCCTCCAACCCCTCCTATGCACACTGCCTTGATCTCTCAAATTCAGGGCCTCTTTTTATTTAATTGTTGTTATGTAAATACACATATTCCTAGATATATAAATACAATCTGTGTAGTCCATATAATGTTACTTGTATGTATATAATCTCAGTGCTGACTACTTGGTATTGAATAACCAACTCAGGGGCTCTTCCCTGGGGAAAACCATTTCTTCTACTTTCGTCATTCCTCGGCATTCCCCAGTTGCCTGTAGTTCTTTGTCTAGGGTTGGGGTCCCATAAGCTTTCCCCTTTCCATGTTAGCAAGTCCATTAATATCATCATTGTCCAGGTCTTGTTTAGGCAGCCATGTTGATGAGACTTCATGGGTGAAGTCTCTGACACTTTGGGGAGACACAGCAAACTTCCTGTTTCTTAGACTCTTGCAATCTTTTTTCCATCTTCTGCAATTATACCTGAATCTTAGGTGCAGGACTTGTTTTGGAACTGAGCACCACAGGATCTCTTGTTCTCTGCATTTTGATTGTGGTTTTCTGTAAAGGTCTCTGTTGCAAACAGAAATTGATTTGGCGAGAGGTTGATCTGTATTTTAGACTGTGGTTGAATTGCACTTGATAACACACTGGATTAAGTCTTATTTGTGATGTAAGGATGATTTTATTTCTATATACAAAACCTTTCTGGTATATTGTGCTTCTTTGGGAGTGTGGTAATTTTGTGCAATATAGAAGGGTTCCTGGAATTTTTAAAAGATGTTATCCCCATGGCAGGACATACACAGTGGTTGAAAGATTATCCTGAGAATTTGGGAAATCTAATTTATCACTGAGCATTTTAAATAGAAAATGCCAGTGTCTCAATAGAATTGAAAATTGGAAAGTGTGTACTAAAATGCTTTACTCCTCAGTAAAGCAAGATTTAGAAAATATTGGAAATCTGCTAAAGCATCATTTTCTTCCACAGTTCTTGCATTTAGAGTTCTCACTATTGATTATGAAGTACATTCTAATCTTTTTTAAATTGAAAAATCCTTATTTATATACATTGATCTTTATACCAAGAAGGCTGATAGAGTAGGACTGACTTTCCAATCTTCTTGATCTTAATTGAATTGTTTATATAGCATTTCAAGCCTGCTATCAATTAAGCAGCCAATCTGTGATGTATGAGTCCAGTAGTGAAATATAGTGATTTTTGTGTCAACTCTATTTATGATAAGAAGTCAATGTATGAACCTGGAAAACAGAAATACTCTGATGGTGCCTCCTATGGCAGGTGTGTAGATGTCTGCTGCCCAATACCCTTTTCAAGGTAGATTTTGCTGCACAGTCATGTAGTATGGACCTCACCTGAAGTCATCAGATCACAACTGACATGAGATGAAAAGCTATTGGAAACTAGGGTATCTCACCTTGAAGGTGGGCATTCCTTTAGATAGTATTCCTTATAGGACTGTACAGAGATCAGGGCACCTCAGCTTAGAGATGGATTTCATTTAGATAATACTAGTTCCATAACTCTATATAGATCTGGGAATCTCAGCCTGAAGATGTAATTTCCCTTAGATAATGCTTGCTCCATAACTTCATAGACACCAACCTGTATCAGTCTGAAGATGGAAGTTCCTTTAGATAATACTATTCTAGAGCTCTGTGGAGGCCAGGGCATCTCAGCCTGCATATAAAAATCCCTTTAGGTTATATTTGCTCCAGAACTCTCTGTTAGCTTTATACAGCCCAATTTGCAATTTAATTTTTGCCCAGGCTTGCTTCTACTTCTTCCATTCATAACTGTTCATCTCTTGGAAACATTATGCATCCAAAAACTCCATTTCATTGTCTGCCTCCAGGAAACCTAGGTTGTGGTAGCAGGAACTGATGAGCAAGCCCCCATTCTCCCCACAGCACACAGAGAATTATCAGGAGCACTTGCATCTACATTTGGCTCACAGTGGTGATGGGCCCTCCTACATCACTCAGAAACTCTCACTGGGTCCTGCTGCAGTGCTGGCATGAGCGATCATGGGCAGTCTAGATGCACTTTCAGCTCTGTAGACAGTAGAAACTGTTAGAAACCTCAAAAGCTGCTGTCTTTGGGAAACAAAACTAAACAAAAATGTTTAGTCCTTTTGGAAGAGAAGCAAACACCACTACAGTCTGTTTTTACATGCTTCTTTGTGCTCACCCTCTGTATTAGTGACACTGGATCCTGTCAAGCTGACAGTCAGTATTGGCCGTAACCCACTTGTTTTCATTTCTGTGACTCCTCTTATATAATCAGCCTCCTCATTACCACATCCACTGTGGGTCCAGTTATTCCTTTAGCTCAGACTAGAATATGGGGGATGGTACTGGAAAGATGATGGATTAGGTGACAGGATAGCCAACCTAGTATGATCCCTAAGGGAATGGATGGTGGTACCATGGCAGGCTCAGGAGGCAGCATGGCTTCTGTTAGTGCATAGGAGGAGGCTGCTATCAACCAGGCATCTACATGCCCTGTCTACTTGCCATCTTTTTTTTAAGCTATAACTACACAGATTGGTATTTTATAGTTGAGGAATTTTTTATTTTACAGAAATTGACAAATGTTGTGTTTGTCATATGCAACTTGATAGTTTTCGTTGTGTATATATAGGTATACATATATTGTGCAATGGATATGTCACACTGATTAATATGGACACTACCGGAGTTGAGGAAACTGAGGAGCATAGAGATTAGGTGACTTGTGCAAGGTCGTTTACAAACATGTCTGGGCAGGTATGGAAGTAAGATCATAGTGCTCTGGAAGGCATTACTAGTTTTCTAATAAGTACAATGTACTGTTTTATTAAAAAAGCCTTAAGTTTTACTGGGCTTCTTGTGATTTTGAATACCGTCTTCATTTCTTGTTCTATTGGGTATAGATAGATGACCAAGTTCTCACCTATGGATGTAAAGAGAAGTGGCTGGTGGGACTGCCTGGAAGTCTCTTTCAAAGGAGATGCCAATGTTTTCTTCCTTGTTTCTCCAGTTTTGATGTCTGGAAACATGGATATAATAGCCAGGGTCTAGCGGTCGTTCACACCCTAAGAAAGCTTTGAGAATGAAGCTATACAATTGGATAAGAAAAGAGAGAGGCAAGCATGATTCCAAGACAATGCTGTTATCTATTATTTCAGTTGTGGGTTGTTTAACTCCAGGTTTCTTACCTGTTAAGAGATACGTGTTCCCGCCGGGCGGTGGTGGCGCACGCCTTTAATCCCAGCACTCGGGAGGCAGAGCCAGGCGGATCTCTGTGAGTTCAAGGCCAGCCTGGGCTACCAAGTGAGTTCTAGGAAAGGCGCAAAGCTACACAGAGAAACCCTGTCTCGAAAAAAGAGATACGTGTTCCCTATCTCTCCTGAGAACTTGTTACTCCCTTTTGAGTGTTTCTTCTCTGTGAGAACCTAGTCCTAATTAACAGCAAATGCTAGCCCTTTTTATAGTTGGAATAGGAATTTAAAATGGATCTCCAGTGCACATGCATTTAGATGCCATATAGTTATATTTAAATGGTTATTAAATTCTTCATTCCCCTTCTAGAAGCAGTACCTATGAAGCATCCCAGGGTCTTCTGTTTAACTACCCAACTCTCAGTGTTTCATGACATACACAGTCATACCTTTAACCAACACCTCTTTGATTGACAAGCAGGAAGCCCATGACATTTAGAGTTCCTCTCAGGGATGAAAATCTTTAGTCTCTAGTTTTCTGTACTCTCATCAAAAATGTCAGATTCCACCTCTTTGTATTTTAAAAGGCAGTGCAGCCTGCCTTTGCATGTCTTTCAGGAAAATGAGAGGCTTATTCTCTGAGTGAGGGGAAGATAGTAACTCAACCAGGTTGAGTGATTTGATCTATAACCCATGGCATTTTGTCCTAAGGACACCCCACCTCCACAATGAACAGGGCTGGGGAGCAAACAGAGGCAAGAGCTGGTGTATCCCTGAAGTATGTTTGCGTCTGATTCGGATTACAATAAGCAATGTGGCCTGGCTGTGAAATGCTGTATTTTCACAATTGACAGACTGAACAGCCTGCAGCAATCAGCAAAGGGCAGCTTATTTGGAGCGAAAACATCCATCAGCCTGTGATGAGCAAAGCGGAGCCGCAATCAGAGGCAGGCTCTTCTAAGAGCCGTTGATGAGAAATGGACTTTACATGTATCAGATGGAGAAGAAATTACTGCTGATTTTTTTTTAGTTTCATTTTCATGCACGGAACATTAGAAATATTTTTTGAACATGAAAGGGAGAGATTCCATAGTCCTGTCATGAATTCGACTTTTCTGTCCTCATCAACTGGGAGACTTGAGTGTTGGCAGGAATCTGTTGTTCTGAAAAGGCAAGATAATAAGCAGTTTCAAAGAAAGTTCTAGCATTCACTGCAAGTATCTTACGCAGATGTAGTATTTTCAGTGGTATTTGGGTGGAAGCATTGTACTGATATAATCAATAGAATGTAGATTTTTGATCTGGTTTCCAGTCTTATCTATATTAGGTCTACTCCATCCGATTAAAAAATTGTAACTCCTTAGCTCTGTGAGCCTTCCACTTAGATATATATCAAAAGTTCTGTAGGTTTAAAGTTTGTGATTTGTAGTATAAGAAAAGTAGTTCAAATATGAATATTCACTTTTCTTCTTTTGATAGTGTATCCTGCTGTGGTTGTGAGATTTTTGGTTCTGATAAATGCTAGACAATCTGGAAGTTTTTTCCTACCATGACAGAAAGAGACTAAAATTACAAAATGGTCCCCATTTTCCTCATTAAAATTCCATTTCAAACCCACCGGCTACTACACAGTGTGGCATTTGACACTGAGCATGATCTGGGGCCTGGCAGACGCTTAGGTTTGTCTTCATGTTCCCTCATATGTGGGGTTGTGAAGGAAAGCAAGATAATACACTGGTAGGGTTTATGGAATCTGGTCTTTATTCAAATACATGGACATTCTCTCCCACCTCCTTTAGATGATTTTGGTTTAGGTCTCACCTTTTGTGCCTGGTCAGTGTCTTCTGTTTACATCCACAAGGACTATGTGTCACTTTATGGGTTTTCTGAAAACAAAACAACCAATTCTATCTGCTTGTCTCTTCAAATAAAAGAATAAGACACTAGCCACAGCAAGAACAACATGCATATTAAATAAGGTAGGGTTTCAGCTGCATCATGCATGATCAGTGATCTGATTCTATGCTGTATGACTGTTGAAGATCTCAGCTGTATACTCTGGAACTCAGACAGAAAGCAGTGGAGGTTGCTGTGCTGAAGGGGAGTGGCTCTCATCCTTGGGTATGCTCCTTGACTTTTGTTTATATCTTATATAGACTTAGGAAAGTACTACACAAATGCCCTGAAACACTCATGGGCTGTGTGAACACTTTCTCCAGAAACCTTTCCAATTAGTAGTGACTCAGAGTGCTGTGGTCAGTATTGGCTAAACCGTAGCAGATTCAGAGAAAATTTCAGAGAAGGTCTGGGAATGATTGCTGACATATCATTCAAAGTGCAGAAGTGTCCAGAAAAATATATGTATCTTGCTAGATGGTTATTATTTTGTATAGAGTCTCCTTAGACTCACCACTTGGAATGGAGCAGGGGGCATGGTAGTCATGAGAATCTGTGAGGTTAAAATGGTAAATGCCAGACGTTGTAATATGCAAATAGTTGTGCTAAGTGTTTAAAAGCTGCAACAACCTGACCATTCCTTCCAGATGCTCCTTAATGCTCCTCATTAAGGCTGAACAGGAAGTTGGAGAGCATTTACGCACCAGTGATGCCACCCCTGTGTCCTTGTTGGGTGCAGGCAGCAGGCTTAGAGGACTTATTATCTCTGAGATTTCTGGTGGATCCTTTTGCCTCTCTGGGTGGCTATTACATGACAGCATAAGGAACACAGGGCTGCAGTTCAAGCACAAATAATTCCAGAAGATTCCCTCCCTAGCCTGCACCCTCTGATTTATCCTGAATGACAGTAGCCGGGAAATCTCAAGCTGTTCATTTTGGATAGGGCCGTACTGTGTACTTGGATGTGACTACTCTTTTTTATCAAACCTCCTGTTATTTGCATTTATATGATATCCTTCTTCTAATGCTCTTAAAGCAATTTCAGCTTCATAGCACTTATGTGAATTGGATAAGAAGAAACACACTTCATTTTGAGGTTGAGATAAAAGACATAAATTGTCAACGATTCTTCTCAACAGAATAAAATGAGGTAGAGCAGAGCAGGCAACAGTGTGTGCTGTTTTCCCACTCTGGTTTCCTTAGAAGTGCCAAACAGATTAGTACAATGGGTTCTCATATGGGTTTGGATGCCGTGGGGGCAGGTAGTGTTCTTTGATAGGCCTTGGTCAGCTTCCCGAAAGATGCACAGATGGTGGTGTCCATGTTGTCCTTCCTTGTCTCCCCTCCCCCCCCCATTTTCCAGGGCTGCGAATTTGCTGATTTCACCAGATTCTCACAGGACAAAAGAGAACCACCACCTGGAGCAGAGCTCCTCAAACTCTTACTCACCCAAGTCAAATTGGGATGCTTGTCCAAACAGTCTGGCTACACATCTAGGAAGCCCAAGCTGATAAGCTTTCCGTGGGACTCCAGGACTTGAATCTGGACACTAAATGATTGCAGTTCTTGTGAACAAAGACATGCACTGTCTTAGTCCTTCAGCTAAGCAGAGGAACAATTTACTGGGGTCTTTAGGAGTTATTGCCTTAGACTTGAAAGCTCAGGATGCGGAGAACGTAATAGTGACATCAAATGTGAGGCATTTTGTCATTTGTCTTAAAACTACAATCAGATCTCATGTGCTAGGCTACAGGACTTTGGAAGTGCATGATTTGAAATGAAAAATAAAATAGTATCTAAAAGATACGTTGTAAAACATTAGGAGAAATAAGAGATACTAGTTTTAGACTTAAAAAAAATTAATTCCATGTGAGGTCTATTGCAAAAAGTTGGGAACTGCTAGCAGGAGAGAAAACACCCAGGATAGACATCAAATATCAGGTAGCTGGGAACTGAAACACATTACTAGTTAGAAGTAAGAAATGTAACAGAATGGAAAAGACCATTTGGTTTCATTGTTGGGAGAGACAACAGGAAATAGTTTGAGGTTTTCCATCTTAACCAGCCTATGAAGGGTAGCTTTAGGGGATTTTACTTTGGTGGAAGAGAACATTTTTGTTTCCTGCCTACAAAGACAATGTGTTTAACAGAAAGGCCTATGGAATTATTATTTCATACACAGTCATCTCAGAACCGGGAGACAGTACTGATTTAGTGTAAGCCGATGGGTAGTTGTAGATTTACAATCCCCCTGACCACCACCACCCTACATGATCACCATGTTTCCCTTTAGGAACTCCTCTCACCCCTCATCAGGCCTGACAGAATCCTCTCGTTTTCTGTCATTTTTGGCGTACCAGATATAGTTTGACATGTGTGGCACCACTTGCAGAAGACTGCTTGGTGAGCATTTATTTAAGGTGATAGTGGCCTTTGCTCTGTGCCTTCTTGCTCGCTGCTTTGTCATTTAGTCTGGTGGTGGGACTATGATGCAGGTGGTGAGTCAATTGCTCCCAAATCTCAATCTGTAAAGTACTATATTTGGGAAGTACCCGTTGGGAAGTACATGGTGTCTTTTTGAAGAGTTTCTTTTTAAATTTAACAGTGTTTTTCTGTAAATGTATTGACACACACACTTAGAGCACAGACTGCAGCAGCCTGGCAAGATATTCTGCAAATATGTGTGCAAGGCTCATGGAGTGCCTTGGTTCATATGGAGAAAGCTTTTAGGATATTAAATTGCATTAAAAGAGCTGTGGACTTTCTCATGCTGGTGTAATGCACAGGAATGCAAAGTTGTGGCAAATGGTCCTGAAGAGAAACAAGAAGAGACAGAGGAGCATCTCAGTTTAGAGTGGGTGGGAGGCTTTTTATGGTTGTTGCTTTTCATAATGGCCAGGGGTGATAGAAAGAAGTCTCCCTGCATCTTCCCTTCGGGTTCTTTGGGGTTATGTTTCTCTTCTGTCCTCCCACTTCACAAACAAAAGTCCTGGTCATTGTTGAATGCCCAGCACCATGACCCCAACACACTGAGGCAGAATAGGTAATGGCCCAGTGACTTTGATAAATGCATTGAGCTCTCCAGTGGCCTTCTCACAGTTCCTGTTTCTGGCTTTACAAACTTGCCCTGATCTGGCCCCTATAGCTACTGACTTAGTCTCTTAACCTTCTCTCCTTCACTCACCCCACTGTAGTGACACTGGCCTCCCTCAAGTTCCTTAAATATGCCAGGCCCACCTGAGGTTCTTTGTACTAGCTGCTTCCTCTGCCTTAGATGCTGTCTCTCCACGTATGTCTATATTTGGCTTCTTTTTTTAACCTTCTAAATTCTTCTTTTCATTGAGGTTTTCAGGTGCATACAAAGATATGACTTCTTTTTACATTTATTATTTATTTATTTATTTATTTATTTATTTATTTATTTATTTATTTATTTATTTATTTAGTGTGTGTACATGTGCCCTGGTGCACATGTGGATGTTAAAAACCAACTTGTGAGGGTCGATTGCCTCTTTTCACCATAAGGGTTCCAGGAATTGAACTCAGGTTGTCAGCCTTGGCAACAAATACCTTTATTCAATGAATCATCTTGCTGGATCCTTTTTAAGAAGAGTATCTTTTGCTAGGTGGTGGTGGTAAAAGATTTTTTTTATATCTTTAATCCTATACATTTAATCCCAGCACTCTGGAGGCAGAGACAGCTGGATCTCTGTGAGTTTGAGGCTAGCCTGGATCTCTGTGAATTTGAGCCTAGCTTGGTCTATAGAGTGAGTCTCAGGATAGCCAGGGTGGTTACCCTGTCTCAAAAACAAAACAAAACAAAAACCAAAACAAACAACAACAAAACTGAAAAATATCTTTTAGCCTGTTCATTATTGTTATCATTGTGTGTTTGTGTGTGTGTGTGTGACAAAAAGAGAGAGATCATGTGTGTGCAGGATACACCACAGTATGTATGGAGGTCAGAGGGCAACTGTATTAGATACTTTTCTGTTGCTGTGCTAAAACCCCATGCCCATGGCAACTGATAGGAAGAAGAATGAGTGTAGGGTTCCAGAGGGGGAGTCTGTAATAGTTGGAGGGGCATGGCAGCAAGTGGCAGGTGTGATGGCCGGAGCAGGGAGCTGAGAGATCACATCTTTTTACTGTAAACACCAAGAGAGAAGGAACTGGAAGCTGGGTGGGTCTATGAGATCTCAAAGCCATCCCCAGTGACATATCCCTTTAGTAAGGCCGCACCTCCTACACCTCCCCCAACAGCGCCTTCAACTGGAGACCGAGTGTTTCAATACATGAACTGGTGTTGTTTGGTGACATTCTCATTTAAACCACCCCAACTCCCAGGACTCTCAGGAGCTGGTGCTGGGCTTGGGACTGTAGTCATTGGGCTTGTCACAGTAAGGACCATTACTTTCTGAGACATCTTGCCACCCTACGTGGCTACTTTCTCAACCTCTTGACCTTTCTTCTTAAGGAAGCCTTATTTATTGCCTGCCTCCAATATCTATTGAGGGTTGCATGACAGACAACCATGAAAGTCAGCAGCTTAAATACCCAGGATTGCTATATTTAACATTTTTTTGTAGGTTAAGTTGCTGCTTCTTTGTTACCTGGTGATGATGCTATTTGACTGGGATCTCTGCTGGTACGTCTTAGCTCTCCAGATGATCTTTCTTTCTCTACATGGTCTCGACATGGTGGTTCATCCTCTAGGCCTTATTCCACTTAGTTCCCTCTCCAGGGGGAATGGCTAGGTTTCCCTTACATCCAAAGTAAGAGCGTTTGAAGTAGACAGTCCCTGGGAAGCCTTTGTTTACACACATGGCCAAATGTCTCCTTAGCCAGTCTATGGCCAGGATCAGTGTGAGTGTAGGAAGAAAGCATACCCAAGCCTATGGTTAATTGAAGGCTACCAACATAATAGTCTTCCTCAGACTGCCCATTACTAGAAAAATCTTACAGCAGCATGGGATAGCTAAGAAAAGCTCTATTACTAGTGGTCTTTGCATAGCTTGCCAGCCACCTGCCCCTCCCTTGGTAGCTGTTTAGTGCTTTCATTTATCCCTGGGAGAGGCCTTAGGAATCTTCTTTTCTTTTCTTTTCTTTTCTTTTCTTTTCTTTTCTTTTTTTTTTTTTTTTTTGAGACAGCTTTCAAGACGGTGTAGTTTTGGTGCCTGTCCTGGATCTTGCTCTGTAGTCCAGGCTGGCCTCGAACTCACAGAGATCCACCTGGCTCTGCCTCCCGAGTACTGGGATTAAAGGCATGCGCCACCACCACCCAGCAGGAATCCTTTTGTAATTACATGGACCTTGTAAGTTTTTGTCAGCTTCCGGGGTCTTAGGAGCCTTCTTCCTCCCTTCAGAAAGGACTGTTTCATTTTAGAGAAAAGAGCTACGCAACACTGGCAAAATACACCGATACCCCTTACAATGACCCACTTGGCCTCATCCATTTGATTCTTGTTGGTTAAGCCTGAGAGTTAGGCTTTCATCATCTGTGTCAGACCCAGATATGGCTGAGGCAAGTGTCTGAATTTTCTCATGTGCTGCTCCAGGGTTAGGGACTGGTAACTGGGTCAGCAAGAACATTCCTTATCTCTTGACTTTTAGTTTAGAAACATTCCTTTTCAGCAGCCTGTAGGATTAGTTCTGCTTACCTTAGCTATTTCTCACCCAGTGCAACTGCTTCTCTCCTTATGCTATTTAAATGTTTCCTTCTTGTTCTATCCTCAGAAAAGATATGGAGAACAACAGGTTCTCCACTTGTATAATTTCTAATATACTCCTCCCTCCCTCTCTCCCTGAGTTTTTAGTAATTTGTGGCATTACCTAAATATCTCATACATTTAATGGTTTAAAATAGCAGCAATTTATGTTCCTCATGGTATTTCTAGGTTTGGGGTTTTTTATTCTGTGTAAAGCTTCAGCTGAGGTCTCTCACATGTCTGAATGCAGGTGGGAACTGAGGAGAGTGGCCCTTGCTTTTAACTCCTATCATCCTCTCTATCACATTTCTAAGTGGGCACCCACTGGAGAATAATAGCCTGGAAACCCTTCTAGTTGGGTATCTGGGTTCCCAGAGGCTCAACACAGCTGCTGCAGCTTCTTTTTTTTATCACATACAATCCTCCTCCTCCCTCCTCCTCCTCCTCCTCCTCCTCCTCCTTCTCTTCCTCTTCCTCCTCCTCCTCCTCTTCCTCTTCCCCTTCTTCCTTCTGTAAGGCCTGGAGTTCACCTATTCTGTTAGTCTAGCAAGTCAGAACGCTAACCTGTATTCAAGGAGAAAAAAAATAGAGCATATTTCTTTTTCTTTTTCTTTTTCTTTTTCTTTTGAGACAGGGATTCTCTGTGTAGCTTTGCGCCTTTCCTGGAACTCACTTGGTAGCCCAGGCTGGCCTTGAACTTACAGAGATCCGCCTGGCTCTGCCTCCCGAGTGCTGGGACTAAAGGCGTGCACCACCACCGCCCGGCATTAGAGCATATTTCTTAAAGGGAGAAATGGAACACAGGTGGCCATTTTCAGGGACTAAGTGTGACATCCCATTCCCCTTTCTCTATTCCTATAAACTATAACCACTCAGTGTTTGTTATATGGCTCTCACACTGAAAGTACATTCTGTAGACACAGAGGCTTTGCTCATTTTACTCAATATTGCATATTCCACAGGATGTGCTGCTAGCCACAGAATGGGATATACATGCTGAATGGATGGTTAATACTGACTTATGGTACAGTTCTCTTGGCTACTCAGCCTAGGGATTTATCACCTAAATGGCTCCTCACAGCTGACCTGAACACATAGTGATAAAGCATGTTTACGGGTTTTGTTTTGCTGTGTGTGAACACCCTTGTTCTGTTTATATCTTTGGAAGTTGACTCTGGCATGGATGGATTTCTCACCTAGTCTGAGTCTCTCACATAGGAGGAGAATGGAGAATTTGTATCAACTTGGTTGGTCAGTCCTTTGTCCATGCTACACTGCTCATTTTCCTATCTGTACATATTCCTGGATACCACTACCAAGGCATGCATTTCTTTAGAGTCAGCCTTTCCTATGTGTTATAGAAATACATACATACATACATTTATATGTAAGACATGGAGAGGAGAACAGGAGTGAAAGCAGGAACATATTAGAATCCACCCCCTAATGAAGTACAAACATACCCTACACTTGGGTTCTGAAGACCTCTAGTAAAGTTTATCAATGAAACAAATATTAAATTCTAGGCTATTGGAAACTAATGGCTGATGTACACTTAAAACCATTTTATCAGTCTATGTTTTCCTTTTTTTCAGTTTGCTCCAATATAATCTCTTTTTATTTTCCCAACTCTTTCCTCTAAATTACAGAAACTTCTTAGTGGAAACACATGCCATTTTTTTTTAAAACCTCTAAGACTCAGCTCTCCGGTGACATGTGATTTTGAGGGTATACGATTATTTTTTTTTATCCTGATTTTATTTGGCCTAAAGCTTCGCGATAAAAATCTTTACAGGAGGGAATTGCTTGTTGCTGTTATACGATATTGTAAGAGGGAGAATTAGCCACCTGACACACTTATATCATAAAGTCATGATTCCAGAAGTCACACATACAATTCAACTAAATTTTTCAACATCCACACCACCTGGTGTAGATGAAAGGCATTAGAGCAAGGTGTGAAAGTCGTATGTGTAGACGGTTTCATCTAATATCTGTAGCTAAAGCTGCAAATGAAGCCAGTGAATGCTGCATGATTAGTTGTGTGGAATTAAAATAGCCATTCTTTGCTTTTATGGCTTCTGTTTAAGTAACGAAATACCACAGCCATGGGATAATTGCTGGCAAAATTCTGTGGATGAACTTTAAATAAATAGAGAGAAGGAGGAAGGTAAAACGTTTAAAGAGAGATACTTAAATAGTGCATTCAAAGCACATGCTGAGAAGTGTCCTGAAACACATCATGAGACCTTTATGAATTATTAAAAACCAGATGACAATATTATTCCTTTTTGTTAAGTGTAACAATGATGTAAATTGAGAGCATCTAGAAAGTTCTGTCGGATCGGGGAGATAATATGATCATGAAGTTGATTGCTTTCCTAAAATAAAATTGGTGAATACAGGCAATAGAATGGATATTAAATGGTAACACTTAATCACACTTTTTGATAAATAAATTAATATTACTAACATTTTTTCTGAAAATACAATTGAAACCTTATTCAAAAAATATATATACATTATATATACATATACACACACATATAGTCTCATTCACTTCATCATTGTCTTATCTATAGCAGCCATAACTAGAGGGTATTTTTTGCTTGTTTATTTTGAATTTTACTCTCAAAGTTTTTATTTTTGTTGCTGTTGTTGTTGAAAAGTAACATCCCAATGACCCAATGAAGACATTGGTCAAAGTGGGAATTATAAAAACAATGAAGACATTTAATTCAGCTTATCTAAAAGTGCAAGCTTATAGTTCTTTAAGACTCTTCTGCTCAGTGGAATGCTTGCTGCTATCTTACTTTTCACTGAAAATGGTCTTGCCATGCTGGCTCCTCATCCTCCTGCCTAGCTGGGACTCGTGGTTAGTGACACAAGTTTGCTGATCACTGAGACTCAGATACGTGTCCTCTCTGGGCACAGCTGAAATTTGGATTTTTTTTTTGTTGTTGCTGTGAAAAAGAATGATCAGAATTTTCAGAAAATGAAGGAAAAAGAAAATATTATTCTAGGAGTGTATGCTGAATATAAATGGTCTTTCTAGGCATGGGAATTCAGGAAAAAGATTTGTTAATGTATACTCATCAATCATTTATTAACTACAAAGAAAACCTTAAAATTCATTCGGAAACACAAAACATCCTTGACAATCTAAACAATCTTTGAGAATAAAAACAGGGCTGGAGTTATCATTCTTCTTTATTTCTTTGAGGTTTTTTTTTTTTTCCTTTTTGGGCTTATAATTTGATAACACTTCCCCCTTCTCTTTCCTCCCTCCGAACCCTCCCACACACCCCTCCCTGCTCTCCTTTAGACTCATGGCCTCTTTTTTTCCCCCCACTAACTGTTATTGCATGTGCAGGCTCATGTTTCTTTTACTCTCATCATCCCTTAGTTGCCTGTAGTACCTTCTGTAGCCCACTGGCAAGTGGTAAAATCCAGAGCTCTCCTCAATAAAAATGCTCCCTGCATTTTCATCTTTTCTCTGCATTCAGAGTTTCCTTCTGCTACTGTCCTTCACTCCTTCCTGGGATTCTTCTACTCTCAATAAGGTAAAACCTTTGCTGTGCTGGTAAAAAATATTTTCTGTTCTTCTACTTTTTTTTCCAAACAGACCCAATGCCAGAACATCTGTTCCAAGCTTACACTGCGACATTCTTTCATTTTCTTATGCGGCGCTGGCATCTAGGCCTCCCTAGATTCTCTGCAGCCGGAGGTAATGGCATTCTCTAATTTTTCACTGTACTTGTGAATCTGTTATAATGTTTTGCACCGGGGGCAGCAGTCATGTCACTGAATAGAGGAGATAAGGACTGAGGAAAAGTTTCCCTGAAATCCTGGCTTTGTTTTCCCAGCTCTTCTCCCTATCCCGTTTAGATTTGTAAGTGATGGACACATTCTCATGACTTTTAGATATGCACAAATATATGAAAATGGCTTTGAGATTCTGTCTTACACTCAAAGGACCCTAGCTCCTACCAGAGATACCTACCTGTACATACATAGTCACTGATGCGCTTTTCACAAAGGCAAGGGAATGCAATCAACCTAGATGTCTGTCAGTTGATGAATGGATAATAATAAATGTGTCACATATACAACTAAATTTTATCCAGCCATAAAGAAAAGTAAAATTGGTGAATTTGCTGGTAAAATGTTGGAATAGAAAACCATTATATTGGGGGGGGGGGGTAACCCTGGCTCTCTGAAAGACAAATACCATATGTTCCTTCTTCTTAGTGGATCTTGATGGCGGCTGTGTTGAACCTGTAGATTGCTTTTGGTAGTTCAGCCACTTTTACAATATGCTTTCAGTCAATGCAGGAGCAAGGAAGCTCTTTCAATCATTTGATGTCTTGAAGGTTTCATTGCCTAGCTCTACTCCTAGGTGTTTTATTCTTTTTGAGGCTATTTGTGAATGAGATACATTTTCTGATCCCTTTCTTGGCAAGCTAACCATTGGCATATATAAAAGTTCCTGAGTTTTATATGTTGATTTCATATTCTGCTACCTTATTGAAAGTGTTTATTAGATGCAGAAGCTCATGCCACTAGCAAATAGGATAGATAGTTTAACTTCTTCCTTTCAGTTTATCCTTTTAATATTCTCTTCACTTCCTGCTCTAGCTCAGACTTAGCACACTATATTGGATAAAATTGGAGAAGCAAGAAACCTTGCCTCATGCCAGATTTTAGGAGAAATTATCTTAGTTTTTTCCCCCATTTAGTATAATGTTGGCTATGTTTGTCACATTGCCTTTATTATATAGAGGTATATCCTATCTTTTCCTAGTTTCTTTAGGCCTTTTAGCATAAAGTCAAGTTGAACTTTGTCAGATGCTTTTCCTGTATCTATTGAGATACTCACGGAAGTGATTGTCTTTAAGTTTATTATTATGGACTACACCAGTTCTTATTCATTATAAAATGTTAGTCCTGGAGGAATTCATTATCATACTTGCCTGCAAACAAAGTCAGCTGGCAACACCTGGTAAAATCTTAAAGCTAGCTTGTGTGGTTCCAGCTACTTCTGACCTCAGCAAACCTTCGTGTTTTCCTGCTTCCTCCCACTGTTTCAGAATGAGTCCTGGTAACAAAAACTCTGGAAACCTGATGCCCAGTTTAAAAGCAGGCAGGCAGGAAGAATTCTCTCTTACTGAAGAGAGAGGGTCAGCCTTATTCTATTAAGGCCTTCAGCTAATGGGATGAGGGTTCTCACATCAGGGTGGGCAACCTGCTTTATTCAGAGCAAATGCTAAATTTGTTCAAAGACACCCATGGAAATGCACGAAGTGTTTGAATAAATACCTGGGCTTCTGTGGCCCAGTTAGGTTCACATAGGAAACTGCCAGATTGCACGATGTTTTATTCCCTTTTTCTATAATATTCTTTGTCCTTGATTATCTCAGATTTTCCCCATTAATTAAAGTGTCCCAAGCTTTTCTACCTATATAATATACTACAAATAATGCTCCCCCCAAACTCTTTGTTTCAAACCTGTGTCACAGTTCAGCTGTCATCATACACCAATTCTTCCCAAAATTCTTGAAAGGTTAGTTATGAATGTAGCTTCTAATTATTTTCCCCTATTCATCATTGCTGAATTCACAATAAAACTCTAGTCCTTGGGTCTCTCACTACACCTAGACCAGATTTAACAAGCATTTGTTTTATTAAATGCAGTGGAAAAAAAATATCAGTCAAAAGGTTGTTAATCTTAGAGGACATTTTGCTTTTTTAATCAAATCTTTCTTCCTGAAACATTATGTTCCGTTGGCTTCTGGTGCAATAATTACTGATTTTCCTTTTCTCTTACAATTTTTTTTTGATCTTTCTCGTTCTCTAGTTTGTGGCACTTAAGTTTCAGTGCTCTTTTGGGCTGTCTCCTAGGCGCTCAGATGTTCTTACACTACACAGGATGTCAGGCATTCTCATTTATTTTCACTGCCTCAATAACCATTTATATGCTGATTTACCCTCAAGTGTGCATCTTGTCTGATCTTCATACCAATATATTCAAATCTCTTGATATCTCCTGTTGGATGCATTTTGTTAGGAGCCTCAAAATCAGCATCCCTGTAGCTGAACTCATCATTTCCCCCCATTGTCCTCCTCATTCTGTGGATGTTCCCCCATTGCACTCTTCCGAATCATTAAGAATGTCAAGCTTCATGAGCAAGGCAGTAGGAGTTATTCACCATATCTCTTTCCTCCTGGTTTTCTATATCCAATCCTAAACAAAAATTTCATGCATGATAACTTTTAAATACCTCTTGAACCCCTTGACTTCCCTTCATCACCACTGCTTCTATCCTGATTTAGGCCACTTTTAGCTTTTCACTGGCTTAAAGCTCTTAAAAAATTACCCCACTGTCATTATTTCTTACTGCTATCCAGTTCATTCTGTCTCTAGAGCCAGAACCACCCTGTAGACATCACATTTAATCATCTTTCTCTCATGATTAAAACTCCCTAGTGACTTCCATTTGTCTTTACAGTGATTCTAAACTTAAGATCTTAAGGTAACCTCAAAGTTTCTAAAGATCTGCTTAGCTCTGTGGCAAAGAAAGATGCTTCTGTAGCTCTTTGCTTTCTGTTTTATAAACATTAGGCTTCAGTCATGTCCTGTTCATAACCCCTTCCCAATCTTATGTTTAAAATTCTGCTACTTCTCTAACTTTCCCTGCTTTAACCCTTTTGGAACTAACATTAGAATTTGGGGTAGCTATTGTTTATGAAACTCACTTATGAAACAGAGGTATATGATTTAGTTCCAATAAGGGGTTGTAAGAATCTACATGAATAAAAACACATGCAAAATAGCTTGTGTAGTTCCTGGCACATAGATTGATCACTAGGTAGATATGATTTCCCCTTACTTATCTATACCACAAAAGGTGTGTGATTGATATATTGTGCACCACAATAAACTTATCTGGGGGTCAGAGAACAGAACAGCCACTATATTAAACATAGAGGTTAGGCAGTGGTAGCACACGCCTTTAATTCTAGCATTCTGGAGGTAGAGATCCATCTGCTGATCTTTGTGAGTTCATGGACATACTGGAAACAGAGCCAGGCATGGTGGCACACATCTTTAATCCCAGCACTTGGGATTTCATGTCTTGCTTGGGAAAGACATGTGCCTTTAATCCCAGGAAGTGATGGCAGGAAGCAGAAAGGTATATAAGGCGTGAGGATCAGGAACTAGAGGTTTTTTAGGCTTTTTAAGCTTTTAGGATTTTAGGCTTTTTAGTCTATTCAGATGAGGACTCAGAGGCTTCCAGTTTGAGGAAACAAGATCAGCTAGAAGTTGGCAAGGTGAGGTTGGATATGGTTTGTTCTGTTTCTCTGATCTTTCAGCATTCACCCCAATGCCTGACTCCGGGTTTGTTAGTATTAATAAAACGTTTTAAGATTCATGTTACAAAGCTATCTCTGTAATAGAGGATGGCTTCAAACTTGTGATCCTCTTGCCTTAGCTTCCTGAGTGCTGGGATCATAGGCATAACCACCCCACTGGTCCTACGTCACTTCGTTTGATGACAGTTTATCCTACTATTTGGGAGTCCTTTGATTGGTCTTACTCTTCCACAAGTCTGTTTACTATGTTTTTTTTTTTTTCTTCGAGACAGGTTTTCTTTGTGTAGCTTTGTGCCTTTCCTGGAACTCGCTTTGTAGACCAGGCTGGCCTCGAACTCACAGAGATCTGCCTGCCTCTGCCTCCCAAGTGCTGGGATTAAAGGCGTGCGCCACCACTGCCCGGCCTATTATGCTTTTAAACATGATTGTTACAATGCTGATTTTTTAAAATAGAAATATAGGGGTTCATTTATTACTTTTTTTTACAGACAAAGGCACCCAATGCTTGTATTTACTTCTTATAAGAGATGATCAGTTTACACTTAACACAATAAGCAAACAAACAAAATCCCACAAAGCAAAATCTTACTAATCAGTTCCTAAAGATAAACACCAAGGGGAGAGGTGAGAGTCTCCTCCCACCTCCGCATTTCTAAGCTTCATCTGGCAAACTGGAGGAGTGCTTATTTGATTTTCAGTAACATGTTGCCATTACTGAAATGACCCTCAGAATATTTTAGACTAAGACTTCTGAAATGCATGGGAAATTTATTCTTCCCAACTAAGGTCTTTTCTTGGGTTTTAAAATGTCATATTTTTTTTCAGTCAAAATATGCATTAGAGAAGTTCAACATATTTACTGTATAAAGAGTGGTTCTGTTTCTCATCATCTGGAATTAGGCAAATGCATAGCTCCAAGGCAGAAGATAAAATTTCCTGATATAAATAGCTATCATTTGTGATTTATATGAATGTATAAGCTATCATTAGGAGGCAGTGTTTAAAGAGAGACATGTAAAACGATATTAGTCTCACAGGGATACGGGGGTAGACTTTAGTCATAAAATTACTGCTTGTGTACATGCTCAGGTTTAGGTAAAAAAGATCCAAAAATACCATTTATGTTTCTGATTCAAATTCCATAGGTGCTGACACAGAATTCTCAGAACAAAGGAAACATTGAGTTTTTCTCTAGGCTTCAGTAAGGCAACAGCTGACAAGGAAAATCCTTAGTGAAATCCAATGTTAGCTTTTGTTGTAGAACAAAGAATGGCCAGGGAAGCAGATCTTCATCCCTCCCTCCTCTCCTCCAAATCCAATGCCCAGGTCCGTAGCATACCACCTGCTGTGGTCTCAACTCCCTTCCTGCTCCCCTTTTCCCCAGTGCATCACACAGACCTTCCCCTCCAAACTTTCTTTCCCCAACTCCTTAATTTATTCCAGCTCCCAGCTCCGGCAGACAGGCACTTCCAGGGAACCCACATCCACACACTTATAGACACCTGATTTTTGATAAAGAAGCCAGAAATACACCCCGGAAAAGGATAGTGTCTTTAGCATTTGGTGATGGTCAAACTGGAGGGCTGCATGTAGAAGAATCCAAATAAATCTATACTTATCAACCTGCACAAAACTCAAGTTGAGGTGAATCAAAGACTCCAACATCAAACCAGACACACTGAACCTGATAGAAGAGAAAGTGGGGAATAGCCTTGAGCACACTGGCACAGGAAAACACTTTCTGAACAGAACATCAGTAACCCATGCTCTCAGAGCCACAATTAATAAATAGGACCTCATGAACCTAAACATCTTCTGCATGGCTAAGGACACCATCAATCAGCATACAGAATGGAAAAGATTTTTTCTCAGCTACACATCTGATAGAGGGCTAATAGCCAAAATATAGAAAGAACTAAAGAAGTTAAATATAAAAAAAACCCAATAACCCAATTAAAATATTTGGGTACAGATGTAAAAAGAGAATTCTCAAAAGAGGAAACAAATGACTGAGAAGTACAAAGAAATGTTCAATATCCTTAGCTATCAGGAAAATGCAAATTAAAATTACTTTGAGATTTTATTTCACACCCATCAGAATGGATAAGATCAATAACACAAGTGATAGCTCATGCTGGAAAGGGTGTGGAGTAAGAGGAATACTCATCCATTATATAACCACTACGGAAATCAATATGGTGGTTTCTCAGAAAACTGGGAATTGATCTACCTCAAGACCCAGCTCCTCCATTCTTGGGCATATATCCAAAGGATGCTTAAACTGTGTGCATTACTTCTCTACTCATAATAACCCCAAATTGGAAACAACCCACATGTCCCTCAACAGAAGAATGGATAAAGAAAGGGTAGTACATTTACACAATGGAGAATTACTCAGCCACTAAAAAATGTCACCATGAAATTCACAGGTAGCCGGTCAGTGGTGCTGCATAACTTTAATTCCAGCACTCATGGAGGCAGAGGCAGGTGGATCTCTGTGAGTTTGAGGCCAGCCTGGTCTACAGAGTGATTTTCAGGACAGTCAGGGCTGTTACACAGAGAAACACTGTCTCAAAAAACTCAAAAAGGCAAACAAACAAACAAACAAAAAAAAAAGGAAGAAAGAAAAAGAAAAAAAGAAATTCACAAGTAAATGAATGGAACTAGAAAAAAGTCATCCTAAATGAGGTATCCCAGACCAGACCCAGAAAGAAATATGCTATGTATTCATTTATATGTGGATATTAGCTGTTAAGTCAATGGTAACCAAGCTACAATCAGTAGAACTACAGAGGTTAGGTATAGAGTAAGAGACTAGGGGGAGCATATAGATTTTGTTAGAAAAGGGAAATAGAGTAGATAGTTATGGATGGATAGGGGACTTGAATGGGAGGTAATATGGGGAGGATGAGGGAAGAAGGTTAGGAGGGAAGGAATATATGGTGGGACAGCTAAAATTAAGGTGCATTTGAGGAGCCACATGGAAACCTAATATTCCTAAAATATATACATATATGAAGGTGATCTAAGTGAAATCTCCAAATTATGGGGGAGACAGAGTTCCAACTGGCCATCTCTTGTCACCAAATAAAGCTTCCAGTACTGGGATTGGGTTACATCCAATTGAGTTGTTGGCCAAAGGGATCATATGGTAATCTCCCAACAACCCAGGCTGTTGCCAAGACTATAATTTGCTCTCCACAAACTGACAGTAAGGCTCCATTGCTGAAGACAGCACCTACAGAATTCATTGAGCTGGTGCCTACATCAGTGATTTTTCACCCCTATGTTCTAGTTTTTGGTATATGAAAGTACTCCCTATGCTATTAAACGAGAAATGTAAATGCCAACCAGCCACAAACCCTTTGATCTCCAATGGTGTCCTGCCTACAAGGTATGCTAGGGCAATGGTGGCACAAAGCTTGTGGGAGTAACCAATTTAATATCCAATTTGACTTAAGGCCCACTCCATGAGGTGGAACCCATACCTGACACTGTTTGGGTGACCAAGAACCTGAGACTAGATAGCCCAGGGACCTAAGGTGAAACCGAATAATACTATTCTAAACAAAATAAAAAAAATAATCAAGCAATCAAACAAACTGTTAACAACAAAATGACTCCTAATGATGTTCTGCTATCGTCATATGTTGGTGACTTGCTCAGCCATCATGAAAGAAGCTTCCTCCTGCAGTGGATGGGAACATTTACAGAGACCCACAGCCAGATATGCAGAGAATAAGAGATCCCAGAACATGGAACCCTAAATGGGGTGTCTCTATGAAATCCCTCCTCTCAGGGCTCAGGGAACCCTGTGGAAGAGGAGGCAGAAAGAATATAATATCTGAAGGGGATGGAGGACACCAAGAAAACAAGGCCTTCTGAATCAACATGATCAAAGCTTATATGAACTCACAGAGACTGAGGGCAGCATGCACTGGATGAACAGGGGTCTGCACTAGGTAGGATCCTAGACCTGAAAGGAGAAATGGAACATGCCCCCACCCCTAAACCCAAAATAATCTCCAATTAATAACCACTTGCAAAGGAAAATTTAGTTTGCTACAAGGGAGTCTCACTGGGGAAACAAACTTCTCTTATATGTAGGCTGCTTGTCCAGCAGTAGATGGCCAACAGAAAACTAACTCAAGGGCATCATTGGATGTCCTTTTCTCATAATGTCATGTCAGGACTTTCCTTTTACTTTTTAAAAATTTTTATCATTATATATATATGTTTCTTCTCTCTTTTTACCCTACAGATCCTTTGCATATTTATGGCTCCCAGTTTACTGTTTTATGGGATTCCTGAGTGTGTGGATGAGTGAGTCTATGTCTCTTGTGCCTTTTCTTTGGCTCTTTTCCTTCTGACTGTTTTGTCCTATTCTGATCTGCTAGTTTTTGTTTTATCTTTTTATCTTATTTTATTATTATCCTTAGAAGCCTGTTTGTTTTCTAATTAGAGACAGAAAGGGAGTGGATTTGGGGAGGCATTGGGAGGAGTAAATGGAGAGAACAATCTTATCAGGATATATTGTGTGAGAAAAAAAGTCTATTTTCCATAAAAGGAAAAAAAAAGATATACATGACCCAATTACCACAGAATTTCCATTCTAGAAGCTCCCCCCATGATGTTGTTTTATCTTCAAACAATGGTTTTTCTAAGAAAGGCACCGAACAAAAGAATGTGCTTCACAAACGAGACTTTGAAAAAAAGTACATATGTTTTCTGTTTTGTTGGAAAGAGAAGTGTTATTTTTAGATAAATTTGGGTGTAAGGGTCGATGCTTTCTGGTGAATTCTCGAAGGCAAACTCCTGGCAAAACAATGCAAATTGTTGAAACACATAATATAAGTAAAAAAAAAAAATGTCTGGAAGGAAAGGGAAATTTCAGCCCTAAATAATTTGATTTGATGCGCACGTGTGAGAGGGGCATATAAATACCTCTGACGTGTACCCTCCCCACTTTAAAACCCCTTGGAACCGGTGAACCTGTGACTCTGCAAAACTACAGAAAACACTATCAGGAAGTAGACAAGGTAAGTAAGCAGCTCAAAGTTTAAGGTGAAATCTCATGTTATGCGATCTGGCAGCTGCAGGCCCGATCATGTGGGTCTCCTGTTCTGGGACAGTGACATTTGACTCTCTAAGCCACTTTCGTTTTTGGTGGACATGGTACTTTCTGTTCAGTGTAGATATGTGAGCAGGCATCCTTCTCTTCTAACGAGCACTAGATTCTCCCAGTGTGTAAATTAAGCTCTTTTGGAATCCACTGCTAGGCCACAAGGGTGTCGTGCAGTGCGCTGAAGTAGTAATTTACTAAATGGGACCCTCATGGCCTAAGAGAGTTCATTTAGCTTCCCAAATGCCTACCTTAACCAGGCAATGGTTTATGGTCTGGAGAACCTAATGCATGTTCAATTATACTATTACATTTAGAAAAGGAGACTCATACATCCCTGGAAATTTTGGATGTGCTCTCTGATTTAGTTCAAACTTAAGTTATTTTTAGACTTTTGACTCCCACCATTGGCTTCCATTGGGCAGTCTAAACAACCTTTCTTCCCCCAAGTTAAAGATTCTACTGGGTTTTAGCTACCATAGTGCTGTAAATTTAACTTCATTTGGAGGAATGATTGTTAGGAAAGGCGATAAACACTTAAAAACATCTGCCACTTGATCTGACTCATTATTTTTCAAATTCATTTTCAGGAATGACTTTTCTATCTGGAAATTAAAGTCTTAACACCCGAGAGTGGCTGTTTTGCAATGTTCATAGTACAGTGTCCTCCATATAGATGCTCTGCTTTTGTTCAGCTGTGACAGCTATCATTTTTAACTTCTAAAAGACTGTGTGCTGGCTCATTGTATCCAAAAAATTTAAAAGCATAGTTAAAACTTTTAAAAGAATTAGTGAAATTAGCTTAAGGATATGTTAAGATATTTCACATGGCTTCTGAGCTTTTAAATTATAAGATAATTGACCAGTGTTTTCCTTGCAGTACCTACAGAGGGCCAGGATGCTGTCATTTCTATATTCTCTAGGTGGCAGTTTAGCTCTACCTTAAAACACTGCCCTTTTGGTATTTTTCTCACTGACATTTCATTTTAAAACTGGTACTGTAATGCACAACAACATGTAAAATGAACACAGCCAAACATGAGCTGCCCGCCTTTAATGTCTTGACAAGGCTTTTCATGTAGCTTTGCCAGGCTGCTGATTTTAATAGAAGGACTCAGATATAACAGCATTTTAAGAAGTGCTCTTATTTGCCATTTCCTCACATGAAGGTCAATGGCTCTTTTTTATGACCAGGCTTCAGTTACAGGGCAGCAGAACTGTTCTGGGTTTTGAGCATTATTTGCATGTATTGAGCCAATTGTCATGCTATTTAGTTACATCTGAGATGTGTTTACTTCCTTCTCTCTATTCTAGTTCCCTGAGCAGCTGGTCTGAATGTCATAGCACCCTCATCTGTTCCATGAGAGCCCAAGTGCCTTCTTGAGAACTATGAAAATAGCAGCTGAGAACAAGAGGAAGAAAGCTGCTCAATGTTTTATAGCATTAGCTCAAAGCAGAGAGAATGCACCCATCGGGTAAAAACTTTATCATTACTTTTTTTTATTGGAATGTATAATCTCTCTCTCTCTCTCTCTCTCTCTCTCTCTCTCTCTCTCTCTCTCT
>CABHPH010132539.1:0-13550 GCA_902168325.1 Peromyscus nudipes | reverse complement strand
TTGCCTTCTCTTGGATGGCAAAGTGACCCTCAGCTGCAGGTGAGATCTCTAGGAATGGAGGAGGGTCCTCCTTTCAGCTTCTTCCTCTCAGACACTCCCTTTTTTTGGTAACACTGAGGATCCCTGAGTCCCTGGATCCCTGAATCCCATGGGGATTCTGACTCAAGTCACTACTGAACCATTACCCGCTTGCTGAGGCTGGCTGTGTTGGAAGGGCTCAAGCCTTGCCTGTTCCCAGGAGCCACTTAGCACTTAACACACACAGACCCCTGATCCAAGCAGTTTCCCCCCAACCCCCACCCAGCATTTTGAAAGCCAGTCTTGTTCCGTAACAGAAGGGAACTGAACTCTCAACAAGCACTCCTCCACCTGTTGGGAGTATAGGCCCCAAGCCACCAAGTCACCCAAGTAAGCATGTTCCACTTAGTCCACACAGTGATATGGATGGGGCGTGTTACCATCCATTTTGTAGATTAAAAAAACAAAGAATAACAAGAAAACAGATGGTCAGAGGTGCTGGGATACAGCTCAGAGGTTAGGTGCTCCTGCTGCCTGGCAGAGCTTGGCTTCTGCACTCTCCAGAGACACCCCAAGTTTCTGACAATAGCCTCCTGGCACACCAGTGCGCTCTCATGTGCGCTCTCGCGCCCTCTCTCTCTCTCTCTCTCTCTCTCTCTCTCTCTCCCCCCCCCTCCCCTCCCTCCCTCATCCCTCTCTCTCTGTGTCTCACACACACATTAACTCACAGAGACTGGAAGAGCACACAGAAGACCTTGACAAGTTCCAACCAGACAAAATCACAACAGAGAGAAGAGGAAGTGAGCACCAAGTCCAACTCATAACCAAGAAGCTGTTTACAATTGATACCAGCTAGGAGAGGGGAAAATCAGATTTCTTCCATGGAGTGACACTGGGTACGACAGTCACACCCGAGACAGGAGTCCTTGTCCAACACAAAAATGGACTCCATGGGTTTTTTGTTGTTGTTGTTGTTTTTGAGGTTTGTTTGTTTTTCATTTTGTTTAGGGTGTGTGTGTGTGTGTGTGTGTGTGTGTGTGTGTGTTTGGTTTTCATTTGTTTTTTTTTAAGAAATGAAAATATGAAATTAGATAGGGAGAGAAAATCTGGGAGGAGCTGGTAGACTGCAAGGAATCTGACTAAAATATATAGTGTGATTATTTTAAAAAAATAAATGTATTTTTAAAATATGATGGTTTACAACCCTGCTGTGGAGCTTGCTTTAAATCCTAGTCTCAAAAAAGAAAAGAAAAGAAGACAAGAAGGTTTAGGAGATTAATTTACTGCTTATCCAATTAATAGAGGCTAATGAATGAGGAGGTCTGAACATTTTCTTTCTTATTTTTTTCTTTTCCCCCTTTCCTCTTTTCTCCCTTCTTCTTTTTTTTTAGGGGGGAAAGAAGTGGGACAGGTCTGCTTTTGTTATCCAGTAGCTGGGGTGACAGCATGGGCCACTGTGCCTGGCTTCTCTCCCGTTCAAACAAACATGAAGTTTTCGGTAATGTTTAGAACAAAAGTAAATCTCAATACCTGAAACTGATGTTAAAAGCAGGTCCAAGGTTTCTGAGGAAATTACTAGAGGGAATTTATAATAAAATAAAATTTAAAAAATATACACATAGAAACTCCAATATAAAAGAACCCCTTTAATACAACAATAACTGTCCTTCAGTGCTCCCCATGACTTCTGAAACTACAAAGTCAAAGCACCTAACTTTGTACCTTGCACCTAACTCCCCTCACCCCAAGTCACTTCAGAAGCCTTTTCCACAATCAGCAAGTGAATGTACCTGGAAAATGTTTCCCTGCAGTTGAGTGGTGAGAGACCCAGACTGCTCTACTGGCAGTTCGCACACCTGCAACATTGCAGGAAAGAACAGCCAGATGCAGCCATCTACTGCTTCTACATCTACCCAATTCGGTTCCCTCTGAGAAAACGGGGGTTAGGTGAGCACTGAGTATTCCAACCGTGATTCCACAGACAGAAAATACAATGAAATAAATCCCTGTCTCTACCACCCAGCTTCGGCAATAATCAACTCAGGGCTGGAGTATTGCAACTTTTTCTCTAAAATATGTTGAAGTATTATTCCTTATTTCACCCCCAAAATACTTCAGCTTGAATATTTGGCTAATAAGCATTTCTTTTTGTTGTTTTGCTTTGTTATATTAAATATAGCCTCCATGTGGGCACAAGACAGAAAACAAAAGAATAAATAGTTAATGATGCCTGTGTTAGCATAGATAAGCAGTTGTCCAAAAATCCACGTATTACATTTAGTTGATATGTTCTCTACTTTCTCATAACCTATAACAATGTGTTTTATCCATCTCTGCTACTGGGATTCAAACTCCAGTAAGTGCTCCATCACCAAACTACGCCCTGGACCCTCCTTTTTTCCTCATTTCAGGTCAATTATTTATTGAAAAACCTGAGTCTCCAGGCTTGGTAGTGTCAGCAGACGCAGGCAGATCTCTGGAGCTCTGGGAGTCTGAGGTAAACCTGTTCTGCACTGTGAGTTCCAGGCCAGCCAGAGCTACAAAGTGAGATCCTGTTTCTAAATAAATAAATAGAAAGAAAGAATTACTGTTTCTGTTGGACTGAATGACCTTTTAAAATTATTTTTTAAAGATTTATTTATTCGATGTGTATGAGTGTTTTGTTTACACACGTGTGTGTGCACCACCATGTGTGTGCCTGGTCTGCAAAAGTCAGACTGAAATGTCAGATTCACTGGAACTGGAGTTACAGATGGTTGTGAGCCACCATGGTGTGGGTGCTAAGAACTGAACCTGGTCTTCCTGGAGAGCAGCCAGTGCTCTTAACCTCTCAGAGATCTCTTTGGCCCCCAAAATTGTTTTTTTTTATTTACCTATGTATATACTCCTCACTTACTCTGCAGGCCTGGGGGTTGAATTCAGGGGTTCCTACACACTGGGCAAGCAAGTCCTCAACCACCCGTACCCACTGTCTTACTGTGCCTTTCTGTGCTGAGCTGATACAGATAGGAGAGTGTGCACTTCCCAGAGAAAGGGGAACTGGGTCAGGCCAGGTCCTGCCCTTGCAACTTGCCACTTTCCTGACTCCTGTGGAGCATGCTCCCTGCTGTTGGATTCCAGGATCTCCCTTTTCCCAGCACTCCCAAGCAGCTAAGCATGGCTACTTAATGTGAGTTTCTGAGAGTGTTGAAGACTGAATAATTTCTGTCCCTGCTCTGATTTGGGCTGTCCTCTGTGTGTCCTTGGGCTGGCTGTCTTCTCTCTAACCATCAGCCTCAGCATTTGTAAAATGACATTGACCATCCCTGTCCAGCCTTCTTAGCAGGGCTGTTTTGAGACACACAATAAAGGAAGTGGGGCCAGGACTGGTAGCTCAGGTGGTAAAGTGTTTGCCTAGGATCTAGGGAGCCCTGGGTTCAAACCTCAATACCACAGAAACTTGAGACCCATGCAAGGACCCAGGGAGTGGAGGCAGGGAGATCAGGAATTCAAGAGACTATCCCAGCTACATGAAACCCTGTCTCAAAACCATAAATAAATAGATAGATAGATAGATGATAGATAGATAGATAGATAGATAGATAGATAAATAAATAAATAGAGAAGTAATAACTCTGCAGAGCTCATTGCCTATATATTAAAGAATTGTTTCTTGCCCAGTTGGTGGTATACAAGAAGTTGAGGATCTCTGCTGGAGGAGGAGCCATGTGACACAACCTTACTCTGATCCCATGTCTATGGAGCTGACATGACCTTGCTCTGATCTCATATCTATGGAGAAGGCATGACACCACCCCCTCCTTTGAAACTAGAAAGAGATCTGGGCTTGATGGTGACCAGCCTGAGAAGCTATGACCTCCTGGCATGAAGGAATGTGCCAAGATGCCTACTGTTCTTTTCCAGGACCACCAAGGTGCTACAGTCCCATCCTTCTCAGCTGGCTTTTTCCCTCTCTTACCCTCATCTCTTCCCTCTTTTTTTTTAATTTTTATTTTTTCATCTCTTCCTTCTTTAAAAGAGGCCCAGTTTTGGTGCATCATCCACCCCAAAATCCTAATTTCTTCCCAAGAGGACACCAAGAAACACTAACTGACTTGGTGATGGAAGCTGAGGTCTATGCAAATCAGATGCAAGAAATCAGATGAACCTTTGCACCTACCCAAGCCGAGCCTCAGTCCAGATGAATCTGTGCTACCTACCCAAGCCGAGCCTCAGTCCACAAGGCTTTGCTTTCCAGAAAGTGAGAATGTGTCCCCAAGAGTAAGTACAAAACATAGCAGAAACATTACAGTATCAGCAAGCCCTCACATTTTTCATTTCTCAACTACACCTAGCTCATAAAAAGCCAGTAAATGTAATAAATTCTCCCCTGCGGGACATGGTTTTAATTAATTATTGGGTTATTCAAGGTGACTCGTGTGTGAAACAAAATTTGTACTTGTAAATGAGAAGCTCATATAATCCATTCTAAAGGGCTGCCTGCTCTCTTCCTGGAAACATACACACACAAACACACACACACACACACACAAAAAAAAATATTTATTCCTTGGAGGCTTTTGAGTGAGATATAAACGTGATCTCCCCCCGCAGCTCACTTTGTAGCCCTGGTCTGGAACTTGCAGAGATCCATCCACCGCCCTCTGCCTCCCAAGTGCTAGGATTTAAGACATTCCCACCATGTCCAGCAGGAATGTGATTTTAGCCTAAACAAAGCTTACTCAGCTAGCTCAAGACTCTTAAGAGATCGATCTCGATTTCTCTGGTAAGTTCCTTTTTTAGTAAAATCCGAGGTGTGTGTGTGTGTGTGTGTGTGTGTGTGTGTGTGTGTGTGTCTGCCCTTGTGTCTTGTGTGTCGTACTCACTTGGTTTGCAAAGTCTGAAAAGACACAGGAAGCCATCTCAGGGCAGAATAGAACTTCTTGCTGAAAAAGCTCCTGCTCCTCTGGCAGCTGCGAATCTTCTTGCAGGGACCTCTGAAATTTGGTTTTATCACCCAAGATCAGTGTTTGCCACATCTCCAGAGCTGTACTGTGCAACTGTAGTGTGCAAGCGCTTCTCTGGGATTTACACTCCTTTCTGCTCAACTTGAAAAGCCCTTTACTCTGGGCCCCACGTATAGGAGACGGGGCAGAATGAGCATGGGGTTCTTGGTAGGGCCATTAGTACTGTGGTCCACGCAGCCAGGGAGACTACAGTTTGGTTTCGTTTTTTTATATTTTTATTATTGTTGTCTTTATTGTTATTGTGTGTGCATCTATACCATTAGCCAGAGTTGGTGATCTCCTTCCATCATGTGGGTCCCACAGGATCAAACTCAGATCTTCCGGGTTGTTGGCAAGTGCCACTACCTGATGGGCTGTGGCAATAGTCCTGGTTTTTGCTTTATAAGCCATTTGGGGGATGATGGGATGGGGGAGCTGAAGCTGTTCCTTGGAGCAGAATCTGAAAATACAGAGGGAGATGTCTGCCTCTGGGCAGTGCCAGCCTTTGCCAGTTCCTGTGGGTGAAGTCAAAGGAAAGCCCATGGAGGTGGGAAAGGAGGGTGTGTCATAGTCATAGTCGGAGAAAGACTTTGAGCCCCTTACTCCGTGTTCAGCTAAAGAAGAGGAGACAGTTTCAACATTGCATTCTGCACTTTCCCCTTCCTGGTTTTCTTTTCTCTTTTACCTCTTTTAATTTCCCTATTTGACCTGGAAGCTAGATTTTTTTTTTAAATTTTATTTTTAAGTAAAAAAGAGACTGAATTCCAATCGTCCCTCAGTTCCCTTGGAACACCAGAATTCTGTCCTGTCTCATACCTGGAGTTCCCTTGAGGTCTTCTAAATAAATGGGTGGGTGAGGTCTATGCTTAACTGAAGTTTTGTCCTAGGATTGTGCCCCCACCCCTTACTCATGGCTAGGGATCTCCCCATCCCAGACTCCACCATTTATTTTTGGGAAGAAGAAAACCCAAAATGAAACAAAATAAAACCCTCTTCCAGCCTCTAGCCTACTTGAATTTTCCTCTTTAGTTGGAAATAAATTAGAAATTTCAAAATATACAAGAATTTAATAAATGCAAGGGGTGGAGAGTCTCCTTCCAAATTTGTCTGCTCCAAAAGACATTCCAGACAGTGCCCACACCACGAACTCAAAAAGGACAGTGGACACACAGATGGGACCGCATGCAGGACGGGACAGTAGGTAGCAGCCACATCATCATGTGCAGATGATCCGAGCCAGCCCCACAGAGCTACTTAACACGAGTGTAGTTAAAACCACCACTTGAACCTGAGGCACTGAATCCGAATCCAGAGAATGCCCTCTGCAAAAATGGATGGCGTCTGTGTCTGTGACAGGCAGGGTGGAACTGAGGGAGTGTGGGGAGAAGAGGGATGGAAATTGGCATTAAAGAGATTAAGGAATTTCAGAGTACCCCAAGTAAGGGGAGTCCACCACAAGGGAGCTGGCACAGGATGGTGGTGGTTGGGTGGAGGGGAGGCTGGGATGCCTTAGAAGTCGTCTTGAGGCAGATATAAATCGCTGGGCTCAGCATCCAATAGCATGGCCGCCTTAGGTGCCAAAATAACCAGCCAGCTCTGCCAAGTTCAGGAGAAATCAGCCATAGCCATTGTTTGGCCTTCCACGAAACAATAGTTGACTAGCTGGAATTTTCACTCTCTGAGCAGTTAGTTCTGGGAGCTGATCTGGGACCCTGGTCCTTATCTAGGATAGAGACCCCTTTCTCTCTGCCCAGGAGTCAGCTCACAAGTCCCTCTGAGGGAGAATACTGGAAATTAACAAAAAGTAATTTCATTTGTTGGCTATCAACAATACAACTTAGAGCGACGCTGTTTTATCGACGCTGATGTTATCTCTTTCACCAGGTTAAGCCCAGAAGCAGGGCCAGAGAGCTATTCATATATTTTGTTTGTTTGGTTTGGTTATGTTTTTTTGCCCTTGCAAACATTTGGGATGAACTCGGGACCTCATCCATGCACCTTGACCCACAATTTTAAAGTCCTAAAAGTCCATGTTCATCTGTCAGTCTTATTCTGGGTCTTCTCTGGCACGATGTTACAAAGTCACAACCACAACAAAGAAAACTGGAGCTTTTGGGCAAATAACTGAGATTCCCCTCCCCCATTTCACCGCGTCAGTAAGGCTGTGGGGTTTGGGGGTGGGTGGGAGGAACCAGATTCCAAGGGGAATCTGCTTGGTTGACTAGGATCCCCCTTTCTTGGTTTGTTTAAAGGGGAATCCAAAGGAGGGGAGCTGAACCTCCGGGGAGGGAGTCGGGGAGATGGAGGGCTGCCCTTCCTGCAAAAGAGAAAGACGAGAAGGGAAGTTGGTAGTTTGGGGACAAATTCATCCTGTCTGTAATCCCCCAAAGTTTCCCTTCGGAGCGTCTGCTCCTTGAGGGAACGAATACTCTGGGCGGTTGGCTAGCTGGTTCCTAAATCGGAATAACAGTATACCCTTTCAGGGCTCCTTCTGGGGGGCATCTCCCGCAAGCCCTCCCCTGGCCTAATAATGCCTTCCTGCACAGTGGTCCCTGCCTAGCCCCCGCCCAACTCCCCACCCCCGCCCATGCCCCCTGGGATTCATCGGTCAGAGTTGTTGAGGCCCTTGTGACCACAAAACCGTCTCCAGGATGCCCGCTTTTCCATTATGTCTCTTCATCTTCGTATGCCTCAGTTTCCCTGCTCCCCCACCCCCCAAAAAAAGGGGACTTTATAGACCGCTGAGGCAACAATCCAGTAGGGAAAGAGGAGATTCCAGTAAACTTAAAGGAGAGGGTTAGACCTCAGACCCGTGTTTAATCTGCCCGCAATGGAGTCAGAAAGCGGTACGGACGTGGAGAGCAAGCGAGTCACGATTCCGAGGCTGGACCCCCAGCCTCCGTTTGTCTGGAGCTCCCAGCTCAGCAAAGGGCCAGAGAATCCCAGGCCTTCGGGCTGGCTTCTCACCAGATCTTCGGGTGCCCAGGACAAAAGGCCGCCTTGCTTCTTGAATAATGCTCGGGAGTCCGTCCAGTCTGGTGCCACGCGGGCTGCAGCAGGGGTGCAGGGGAGCGAGCGAGGGGCTCCTGGCCTCCTACCCACCCCCAACTCTGCTTTCTCACGGGCGCAGAGAGGGAGCTCAGAGGCACCAGAGGGAGGCGCGGGCTCCATGTGTTTCTTCCCACTGGGGACTTGGTGAGCGCCAGAACCCACAGCAGCGGCTCCATTCCAGGGCACTCCCTGGGGCCAGCGCCAAGGCAGCCCCAGCTTCGCCTTGATCAAGACCTCCCACACCCAAGTGTCTTCACCAGTGGGCTCTGGAGCCCCCTGGGCGAAAAATCTCAGAAGAGATGTACTGCCAAGACATCCTAGAACTAGGGAAGCCCCGCAGGAAGAAACGAGTTTTAACTTCAAACAAAACTATCAGAACCTGGAGGAAATTTGGGGGGCTAAACGGAACAAATAATTTGTGGTTTGTCCATTCCACTCTTTTGTCTGTAATTTCAGCTGTACAGACCTGGTCTGGGGATAAACAAGAACTGGTATTTATCTCTCCTGCCCCCCCTCCCCGCCCCGTGAAAAGAAATCTTGTTACCTAGTCTCTCAGTTTAGTCATTGGTCTCATTGAATTAATCTCTGCAAACTCGCTTCCGAAAAATAACGTGTTTTTATTTTTAAGAAACGAATGATCAAGTCAGTGGCCGGTTTTTCTGCTTATTCTACTTATCTGAGGAAAGCTACATTGAGTGGTAAAGACTGTGTAGATGAGCTCTTAACAGGTTGTTAGTTGAACATTTTATATTTCAAACTTGTTCACTTTTACCACCTATTATTAGAAATAAAAACCACTAAAACAACAACTCGCCTATTTTAGTCTATCTGTTAAAACAGATAGTGTATGCTAAAGAATTCCCAAGTTGAACCGGTACATATATTGAGAAGGAAAGTGGAATGTCAAGGAATGATTGAGCTCCGTTGTGACAGCTAAGCCAGGATTGTCACAAATTAGAGGTCAGCCTGAGCTACACACTGTGTGCGTGTGTGTGTGTGTGTGTGTGTGTGTGTGTGTGTGTGTGTGTGTGTAAAGAAACCGCTGTTCCCAGAGCCACTCTTAGCACAGGGGACAGCTTACCAGATACAAAGCATTATGCTTTTGTTTAAAAAATCTAATGCGGTTGAAACTTAACTCTTTTTTCCTTTAAAAAGCTCTATGGTTTTACTCTATGGCTATGTCTTAATTTACTTGACTATCCAGGAGGTAATTAGATTGTTCCTGATTTTCTTTTCCCCTTTCAGCATGCTATACATTCTATATTCTTAGGAATGAATAGGACTTATACACATTTTTCTTTGAGGTTGAATATACGGTATTTTCATAGGCTTAAAAGCAACTTGTAGCTTGCCTTGGTGGCCCATGCCTACATCTTAGCACTCAGGAGGCTGAGGAAGAATCACCACCAGTTTGAGGTCAGCCTGGTGTGTGGATACACGACAAGACCTTGTCTCAAAACAAAACAAAATAAAACAAAAACGAAACAATCTATTTTTTATTTAAAAAATTACATTTATTTGCCAAGCGGTGTGAAGGTCGGAGGACAGTGCTCTCTGAAATCCTTTCTTCCCCTCCACCACAGGGACTGGGATTGAACTCAAGTCTTCAAGACCGACAAAACCATCTTTACCTGCTGAACTATTTCGCTACCCCTGCATGTCCTTTTTAGGAGAACAATCCCATTTTCCTATTTTTAATCCAATCTGTTAATAATTTTTGCTTTTATGATAGTTTGCCGGAATGTGAGGTTTTGGTTAGGTCTACAAAGACCGCGTTCGTGATAGACTGAAAAGTGTCTCCACGGGTTTGGAATGTCTCTGACAATTGTTCCTGGGAGGTGGAGGCCAGTGGAAGCAAGGCAAAAGGCTAACCTGTGCTCATGTGGATGCCCCCCCCCCCCCCCCGTGCCGGAATTATGGCTTTTTGGAAAACCAGGAAAGAAGTCTGATTTTTCTTAGCAATTTTCACCGTCTCTGATCTTTAAAATTAGAAGAAGTCCCTTGGTGGACTGTGATGGCAAAAACCTGGGGTGGGGGGGTTGTGCAGAAACCACTCCTCATTTCTCCCCAATTCACCTTAGGCCCTTTGGCAAATTACTGGTCACTAACTCCTCCAAAGGTGCTTTTCGAGAAAAAAAAAAAATCACTGGAGGGAGATACAGCTAGGGTCCTCGGGAAGTCCTTCTATGAACCAGACAGAGGTCACGTGAGATTCCTCCATCAGAGAGCTGTGTGTGTCCTGCCGGACTCCAGTTCTCAATGAAGGGAAAACGCACTCAGGAGCCCTCCACTCACATTTATGTTCTCTGCGGATGGGGTGTCTGAGTATGGGGTACATAGGAATGTACAGCAAGAATTGGGTTGGTGTTCCACGAGGCTGAAGTTGGGGTGCAGCAGGAAAGTGAAGACTGAAGGTGCCGCCACTCTAGGAAAGAGTTCTTTCCCAGGCTATCTCCAAAGGCAGCCCTGTCTGATGACACTGGGGTCCTGCCCCTGAGGAGATGGGGCGCCGCTTTGGCAAGCTGGGGTGGGGCTTTAGGCTTCAACTCAACATTCTTTTTAATTTCAGGGAATCTTCTGAAGACAAAATGCTTTGTTTTTCCTCTCCTGGGCCAGAAAAAAAAAAAAAGACGGCAGATGTTTAGAGAATTTGGAGACAATTCTGGCCTTGCAGAACCCCTCGGTACTGAGCTGGGTTTACCAGGCAAGATGAGGTGCCAGGAGCTCACCAGGTTGGCTAGACAGGCTGGCAAGCTCCAGGGGTCCTGCTTCCCCAGGGCTGCGGGTTACAGCTCCACTGGCACTGGCACACCTAGCTTTTTATGTGGGTGCTGGGGATCTGCGACCAGTTCCTCAGCTTGCATCCACCCAGGACCCATGATTATTACTTTTATAGGGGTCTCTCCAGGGAGTGGCCCCGAGGGTGAGAGTGTCAATTTATAACCAAGATGACATTCAACTTTCTGGTTTGGTTATCGAGCTAAGTTCTTTCAAATGGGAAAATGTTGTGATCTAGCCAAATAACTGTTTGAATGAATACAAATTAGTCCAAACTGCTCGCATTAATATAAACCTCATATTTGAGACAACTCGGAGTAAAGGGATTGCTGCATAAACCTAGCAAGCTCAGTTAGATCCTCAAGCCCCACGTGGTGGAAGGAAAGCACACCCTGAAGTTGTCCTCTGGCCACCATATGGGCACTGTGGCATGCAGGAACCCATCTAAATAAATAAGTGTTTAAAAAAAACCCTTTTATTGAGGTATTTATTTATTGGTTTTTTTGAAATAGAGTTTTTCTGTGTAGCTTTGGCTATCCTGGAACTCTCTCTGTAGACCAGGCTGGCCTCAAACTCAGAGATCCACCTGCCTCTGTCTCTCAAGTGCTGGGACGAAAGGCGTGTTCCAACACCGCTTAAAAGCAAATTTTTAACTGGTTGTCGTGGCTCACACCTTTAATCTCAGCACTCTGGAGGCAGAGGCAGGAGGATCTCTGGGTTCCAGGTCAGTTTGAACTACATAATGAGTTTCAGGACAACCAGTGTATTACAGGGAAATCCTGTCTCAAACAAAAACAAGAACAAGAACAAAAACAGAACAACAAAACAAAAAACTAAACACCACCAACAAAATACCAAACTTTTAAAATGGGCAAACTTTTAAAATGGGGGGGGGGAGCGCATACCTGTGCTAAGACCCTCTGCCCAGTCTAGAAAAGGAGGTGGCCTTTCTAAGAGGGAAGAGTTCATCTTCCCCACCTTAGGAATCCACCTGCTCCTTCTTGTGGATGCTGCTGCCCCACGGTCCACCCCCATCTGTCTGTGCAGAACCTGTCTTCAAGGGTCTCTCCAGAAGCCTTCTCCTTTTGCCATGCAAGGGCCAGGGAGTGGGAGCTTGGGAAGGGGCCACCTGAGGGTAGAGCGGTGTGCAGGGGCTGATGGCAGTTTGGTTGCTTGAAGCAAAGAGCTGAAGGGAAAGACTAGCTTCCTTTCTTTGTAAAATGTTTGTTTTTACTTATTTGAATTGAATGCACGTGTGTGGGGGTGGCACGTGAGTGCAAATGCCCTTGAAGACTTGAAGATAGTGTCAGATAGATAGATCCCTTGGAGCCCGAGGTGCAGGTGCTTGTGAGCCGTAGGATGTGGGTGCAGAGAATAGAACTCCCGGCCCTTGGAAGAGCAGCAAATGCTCTTACCCTCTGAGACATCTCTGGAGCCCCCAAACTAGCTTTCTGACGGCATCATGAGAAATCATGATCTTGTGTCTCAGCAACCATTCAGTGTAGACACTATAAAATCCCTTTCAGTCAAAGCCCTGCTTAGTTGTGCACAAGGTCAAAAGAAAAAAGAAGGGGGGGGCAATACTCGAAATCGAAAATGGAATTTGGGTGTTCATTCTGAGTGGACAGCCCAATCTCCTACCGGACCCGGCTCAGGGATGGGCTGAGAAGGGTTTTAAGCTCATTTCTGAAATCATTGTTGACATTCTCTGACATCAATTTCCCCTTTCTCTCTTTTAGTTTTTACTGTTTCCTGGAGCTCTCTCTCCTGAGGCTGCATCCACGTGGGCAAAGCCTGTCGTGACGGAGAGGAGGGCGAGAGGGGACGTGGATGACATAGAAAGTTTATTCCCAGACAGGAGCCCGAGGTGCTGTGCTGGAGGCCCGCAGACTGGGGAGGTAGACACATCCCGTTCAGTCCCCTCGGCCCAGGGGTCGGAGAAAGGACAGGCAGAGCAGCCTAGAAAGGCAAAGAAATTAACGATGTTTGGCCGTCTGGGGGCTTATCAGCGCCGCTGGGGTCAGGCGGCGGCCGAGGCGACGCGCGCGGAGGCAGACGCCTGCCGGGGTTGGGGCTGTACAGGTGAGGAGGGGCTGCCCAGTCACCCCCACTGACCCCGTCGGGGGCGACAGTCCTGAGACTTGGGTCTTGGGACGTGTCTTTTTGGAGCTCGCAGGTGAAAGGAAAGGGAAGAGGTGGCTGGTGAATGATTAACACTTTCCGGGTCCTGAAGATGGGGGAGGGTGCCTGCAGAACAATACAGGAAGCCGGCCCGAGTGTCTCCTTGCCTCCATCCGCAAGTTCACTTCTAAACAACCCTGATGTGCCGGGTCTCGGCCTACGACAGCTAGTTCTCCGGATTCCTTCTGCCCCAGGCTCCTCCTCAGAGTGACAGAGCTGTGGCTCAGGTTGGGAGGGCTGAAGGGATGGGTGAGGGAACTCTCTTCTCTTGCGGGCAGGGAATGCTCTAGGCAGGTTCACACAAGCCGGAAAGAGAACTAACTGTGGGGTGGAGTACATTCTGGGACACCTCTCCTATCAAGTCCGAGCCTCAATCCTGGGCACCGGGTGACAGGGCCTCAGTGGGGTATGAGGAAAGTTCAGGATCCCCCTGGAGTCCCTCCTACTGTAGCGGGCCGCCTTGGGGAGGAAAGGCCTGTGGCTGTAAGCTCGCTGGAGTGGGAAGAGGGGCGAGCACAGGACATTTCTTGGCAGGGT
>CABHPH010132538.1:0-40524 GCA_902168325.1 Peromyscus nudipes | reverse complement strand
GAATTGGAGAAATAACTGTATCCAGTACAATATGCTTGGCCTCATTAAGAAAGTTAAGAACAGAAGTCACACAGCTCAGTTAGACCATGCTGCCATCTGCATACTCCAATAGAAAGTTAAAACATGCAAAATGTCTCCATAAGTTTTAGTAGTGTTTTTAGCCATTCCAGTTTAACACTAGAAAATCAGATTATATACCATGTTAAAAGAAAATTCATGTACAATATACAGTATTTAGTTTTAAGAGTATTGAATTATACAATGCACATTTCAGCATATCCATGTCTCTCGTTTATTGTGTTTTTCTTATTCACCCAGGGCAAACATGAGCCACGTGATCAATAATACTTATTGAATTAATCTTTGAAAACCTCGTACTTTAATTTATTACTAAATAATCTAATGGTTATGTCTTTGATCAAAGCTGAGAATTAAAAAAATCAATTTGTAAATCAGTCTAACACTGAGCAAGAAAACAAGTTAATTACAACTATCTCTTTATGCCTATACTTTAATTGATAATTTAAACATTTTTGCAATAAATAATCTATATTTTGGTTGTTTGGTATTTATCTTCAAACTGAATATTTCATACTTCTGATTTTTTTCTGTTCATTTTAAACACTTATTTATTTTGTGTATGTGTGTGTGTTGTGTTGTGTGTGTGTGTTGTATGTGTGGAGGGTACAGGTGCTTGTCACAGTGTGTGTGTTGAAGACAAGGGACAATCTTTGGGAGTTGGTTCTGTCCTTTTACTACGTGGGTTTTAGGGATTGAACTCTCATCTTCAGGCTTGGCAGAAAGCACCTTTAAATATGGAGGCTTCTCAGCCCCGATTTCTTGATTTTCTTAAGCTTTTCACACAAAAGTTTTCCTTCAGGACCCTGGGACCAGAGGAGTTATTTTAACTTGAAAAAGGTCAGATTCACTAAACTAATTAGTCAGAATCCATAGGCTTCATCTCTTCTCTCATAACAAGACCCACAAATCTAGACTATTACAATATGGTTATATGAAAGATATGAAGCAAATATAAAGCATTTTTGGATAGGGTACCAAGGGAAGGTATATATGTATATGGATTATTTTTACTTGTGGCATAGGAAGACATTTTCTCCTTCATTCAACTAAATAAGTTATAAAGCTTGGGTATAAAATTAAATACAATATATAGATATTTTAGAGCATTATATAAACTTGAAACAGCTTTATGGAAAAAGTGACTATGTCATGTACAACTTTCAAATTATCAGACGGACGTTTTTATTGAGTTTGTTCTTCCTTTCTTTCTTGCTTTCTGGAAATATTATTTTGCGTTTTCTTTACTAGTTTCTAAAAATATATAAACCAAAGAAGAGCTGTGCCTCTTGTTTCTAGTTACTACACTCAAGCTCTGTAGACAATTATTATTATTATTATCATTATTATTATTATTATTATTATTATTATTATTATTATCTATTTTAGTCAAGTGAAGGTCCATTGGAGAAAGGCCCTGCATCATCTTGGAAAGCTAAAGAGAGAAAGTTCAAAATCTCTCTCTTAGTTTTCACCAGCAGCACAACTGGAAGATGTTTGTAAAGTTTCCATGTATGTAAAGCATCTTTCTCCCCGCCATGTGTGGTGGACTAGCCACCCAAGCTGTGAAATGCAGTCCTCTAGATAACACTTTTTCCACTTGGCACAATCATGAGAATCTTGTGCTAGTCCAGAAATGGAAGTACACATTAATTTAGACACTGTCCCAATAATCACTGTCTTAAGGAAACATTGAAAAAATTCAGTGGAAGAACTCTGCTGTTGTTTAGAACTCATGTATCTTTCAAAATCATCTAGAGTTTTACAGCCGAGATAAAATATTTTATTGAAACTTGGATTTAGGAACGGTATGTCCTATAACATCCTGACATTATCCATGAAAAAGACAAAATGCACCCCAGCCTCTCCTATTGTGGTGGTGGTAACATTATTTAGTGTATTGATTCAGGGTAGATATCTTCTTGAAACAATTTTCCTCATGGGAAAGGGTTGGTCCATCTTCATCCTGAGTAGCTCAGGTAGCAAGCTGTTACTGGTCAGGGTAGAATTTGCTTCCTCTGTGATTGGTCTGCAGGTAAGGAACACACAGAACCCGTCAGAGGAACTTGCTTTGTCCAATAACCATGTGTTGTAAACTGGTGACTCATTTTCTGGTCTGACAAGACAATGTGTGCATTTGGTAATGTTATTTATTGCTTTTGCTTTTAAAGTATTTTTAACAAAGCAAGTTGCTGTAATATAAAACCTCAACATTTGACCCTGGACATGACACTAACATGATGAGACCACAGAAGAGAGTTAACATTACGAAAGAAGTGTCCCCTCACCCTCCCTTAACACCTTTACACTCTGGAGCACCAGCCACAGCTACTAGGAAAATGTCTTCATTTTCAAAACTTAAAATAAATGGTCTACAGTTCCTACTTTACAGCTTCAATGTGCTCATTAAAATATTTTCTTAATGGTTTAATTTTACTTCTACACATTAATTTGTCTTTTTTTTAAAAAAATCTTATCTGAACATTGGGTAGCTCTAGGGAAAAATGGTATTTGATTCTTTGTGTTTTTAACTTCTAATGCCTTATAGCTTATACTGATAGCTTAACGTTGATTCAGGGCCAAAGCAACATCTCAGACTTAGAGCAGATGGGAATATTTATTAATGCTTCCCTTCAGATATCAAAATGTGCTTAAATTCAAGTAGAAAAGTTATGCTGAGCCGGGCGGTGGTGGCGCACACCTTTAATCTCAGCACTCGGGAGGCAGAGGCAGGCGGATCTATGTGAGTTCAAGGCCAGCCTGGGCTACAGAGTGAGTTCTAGGAAAGGCGCAAAGCTACACAGAGAAACCCTGTCTCGAAAAACCAAAAAAAAAAAAAAGTTATGCTGAAATATTGCTACTGTTGAGATAATTTGGTGGTAGATACTTACTATGGTTTATTTTTCCTTAAGGTATATTTTGTCTTTATTTTAACACACAGGAGCAGAGCAATTTCACATTTGTATTTTTAATTGTTAGCAGTACCATGGCTTTTTTGTCCATTCTAATATTTATCTATGTGCTGGAACGTTTTTTGAGTTTCTCTCTTTTTTTATATTTCATATTCTATATTAGAATTTATTTGTTCCTCTAGGCTGTAGCCAGAAGTTAAATGCAACAGCAAAGCTTACTGAAAAGTAGAGAGAGAGAAGGAAATTTCGAAAATTGGAATCCTATGATGTCTTTTTTCTCTGAGAAAAAAATGTTTCTGTACCTATGTGCTTTGGGGATTTGACATTACTCATTGAGTTGACCCCGGGAAAGGAAGCGAACACAGCCTTTGTAAAGATTATTTTTGGTGTTAAGCTGTGTCGCATTCTTTGTGTAAAAACTGATTTAAACAATCTCATGTATCCTGGCTATTTTTTTTCTGCCTATAAGGAAGTCTATATGTCTTTTAACGTTATCAATCCCTGTACCTATTTGTTAACATTTCCTTCAGTGTATTTTCTCCAGATGTTGGAAGTAAAAACAGCCTTGTTATTTTTTCCATTGTCACTCTCCACTACTTTCCATAGGCTGTGGGTTGTGTGAGCCAAGGACTAGAGGAAATAACAGACATGGGAGCCCCAAATTATAGGCACAGAAAATAACTTTTATAAAAGATATTTTAAGTGACACTGCTTTCCAAAAAGCCAGCTCTAATTGACTCAAGCCTAGAAAGCAGTAACTGAGGAGCACATCAGACACACGTCCACTGATCCCAGAATGTGCTCCACAGTGTGACATTAGCAGGCATGATGACATTCCCAGCTTGCTACCAGCACATTCCAAAAGGCAGGTATTTTGGCCCAGGTCAGGCCAGTTTCCCTCAGCAGTACCCTCTGACAAGCAGAGACTGATAGGTTATTTACTTCAGCTGCAGAGAACTCTGCTGCTCACCTGCCAGTAGATGAAAGAAAAGAGATCACCAGAGAGCTCCAGGAGAGGGTGACACCAGGGGTTTTCTTTACATACACATGGCCCTTACCCAGGTCTGGGGCTGCTGCAGTCCTGGGATCCTGCTGTTCATAGAATGTTACAGATGGCTGCGTGGGCAGGAAGCCCTCCCCTTGCTTAACAGTGCTCTGGGGACTACAGAGGCCTGGAAGGAGCCCTCTTCTTCCTTCCAAGCTGCTTCTCCAAACCCCCACTGAGAAGAAAAAAGGGAGGGAAACAAAGGGAGAGAGAGAAAAAAATAGTTTGAAATATTTAAAAAGCACATCCCTAGAAACATTTCTGCCAGTTTCTGATTTTTAGTGGAATTCTGGATTAACCTCTTCGCTCTTGATTGTAGTCATGAATTATACATTGCCGGCATCCTTAGAATGTTCTGAGCCACCCACCAGCTCACTGGAGTACCATGCCGCTATGGTGAATTATAATAGCACTTTTGAGTTAGGCAACAGTTTCACATAAGTAAAAGGAGGCTTGGGTCCTAAAATAACTGAAAATACCTTGGCCAATCAAATATGGCTTGAGGAGTGTTATCCTCTTCCTTTTCTAAAGTCACACTTTAAACTCTAATTTTCCTCATAATTTTTCTTTGGCGCTTTGAGTGTGTGTGTATGTGTGTGTGTGTGTGTGTGTGAGAGAGAGAGAGAGAGAGAGAGACAGAGACAGAGACAGAGAGAGACAGAGACAGAGACAGAGACAGAGACAGACAGACAGACAGAGACAGACAGACAGAGAGAATGTGTGTACACACGTGTGTAGAAAGAAGCCAGAAGTTGATGTCTGGCATCTTACTTAACATGCTTCCATCTCTCACTGACCCAGGAGCTCACTGATTCAGCTCCAGGGTTCTTTCTGTATCTGCCTCCCCAAAACTAGGAATCACAGGCCTGTGCTAATGTTCTTATACGTTTTTTTTTTTTTTTTTTTTTTTGGCTTTCGAGACAGGGTTTCTCTGTGCAGCTCTGGCTGTCCTGGAATGCATTCTGTAGACCAAGCTGGCCTAGAACTCACAGAGATCCACCTGCCTCTGCCTTCCTAAATGCTGGGATTAAGGATGTGTGCCATCACTGTGTTCTCATACTTTTTACCTGGGATCTGGAGAACAGAATCCAGGTTCTCATGCTCACCTTAACAAGCATTTTACTGGATGAGTCATCTTCCCTTCCAGATGGTGTTGTTTTTAGTAAGCATAAATGCTTAGCTGTTTTGAGCCTATTAACAAAGGGTTAATTCCATAACTATAGCACGAAACCATGCAATATATATTTAATCTATGGAAGTTTTTCTTATAATTTTGAGACAATGTCATCACCAGTCTTCCATTTATACAACTTAAAGATGTATTCTACTCGTATTGAAACAAAATATTCAGAAAAAAAATCACTGTTATTTTGGAATGTTTAATAGGAGAGAGCTTTTATGCATTTGTACAAGAGGAAAATTGTGCAAGAGTCAATTTTATTTTTCTTATATGTATTTCATTTTAAAAATGAAAACGAGCATATATAAGGTAGAAAAAACACATTGAAACTTGCACGAAGGAGTTTTTGACAAATGTTTTCCTTTAAGAAGAGAACTGTGAAGAGAAAGCCTCAACTGTCTTGTCTTGGATGTGCTGGGATGAGGAGCAGCATTACCATACCCTTGAGAGGGAAGCCAGATGGTAACAGAGCTGCCCCGGAGCTCTGCACACTTGGAATTGGCCTAGCTTTCTTTTTCATTTCTTCTCTTTGCAACTGGTTTTCTTACATGATTTATCTTGATGGCTTTCTTTGTCGAATCTACTTTTGATTTGGAAATTGGTTCATTGGAGTCAAAAGCAGCTGAACTGAAAGAACATATCTAAAGGGAGTGGGAACTTCCTACAAATAAAAGTGGAATGCCTTCATTATACTCCAAATCAGAGACTAATATGTGTGCAGTTCATCTCAGTTTCCACATCATAAACCTTAAGAGGCATTTTGAACTTCATAAAATCTAGGTTCTAGAAGTTTTACTTCTTCAATACAAAGAGCTTTCTTCTATACTTTCTTGTTCTTCATCTGACTTCAGGTGACTGTCAGTTTGCTGGCTGAGAGTCAGTAGATGGCCTGTGGTCATATCGTACAATCTGACTGACCACGTAATAAAATATTCAGTAGAAATATTGGCCAACTCATACATATAAGGGCCCAGGCGACATGCCACAATTTTCATCTCTGTATTTAACCATCGTTGGACATTGACTCTAAATATACATTTGAGGAAAAAGAAAGGCTATTGTTCAAAATAGAACCCATTGCCATTGGCCAAGTAGCTTTATTAAAGTCATTGTCTTAGTATGTGTATTGAACCATCTAAATAGAAGAATCTAGAAACAAGACCCATTCTGTGTTCGTGGCAATTTTTTTTTGCATCCCATATTGTTGTCTTCCTCTCCTATAATATGATTTGTTCCAATTCCCATGAAGACAATAATATTTGATATATACATATATATACACACATAAATACATATTTGTGTGTGTGTGTGTGTGTGTGTGTGTGTGTGTGTGTGAGGAATCTGGACAGTTGCTATGTAGTTAATTGTTAAGCTGTTGAAGCTGAGGGGTTTTAAAAGAATTCATTGATTTCCCAAGCTCAGAGGAAAATTCTGTAGACATCATTAGTAAGAAACAAGACCCCCAAAGAGCTATGTATGGGTAAATATGTATGTGTGTGTAAACACATGCATGCACATGCAATGTGTCTATGTCTGAAAGAGCTCATTAATTATGATTTTTTACTAGACAGATGAATAGAATGAATCATCATAAAGGTAGATGCAAGTGGAGAAAGAACCTATGTTGCTTAGGCCTAATAGGTAAAATATGAAGTGTGCTTCAAGGGAAAAGAATCAAGCCACACTGGAAATGCCTTAAATGTCGACATGTGCAACGGTTCTGCAAGGCCCAATGCACTAATGACAGCCAATGCCTCATGCTACAATGCTGCAAAGCAGCCATTCCCATACATTGCTCTTATCCAAGTCCTTTAAGAAATAATGGTTCTAAGATGAAAGTCTTGTTAGGGTTTCAATGAAAATGTTTGGCACACCATGATGAAAAGCCAACAATCTGCTTTTAACAAGAGACACTGGAAAAACGTCGGTTAACATACCGCTGAAAATATTAATTCTCCTTAATGGCAGGATGCAACGTAGCTTTTTATAGTTTTTGATCCATGTCATAAATTTGGCTACGACAAAAGGGATACCCCAGCTTTAACTCACTGGCAAGAACATTAGCTATTTTCCAGTCTTAATAGGTTTGGCCAGATTTCTCTCCTCAGAGGGATGGCTAGATATGTATGTGTGGGGTGTTAGCACACATATGCATGCACTTACGTGCATGTGTGAGTGTGTAGTCAACGTGTGTGTGGACAATGTGAGAAGCTCTCCAAAGCCTCAAGTTCTAGGTTCTGCCATGACTGTCAGAATTCCAGTTGAAAACTTGAGGCAATGTGGAAGATAGCCAGCTGTCCTACAAACCACGTGCTGGCTTGTTACAGCCCCAGGCTCAGGCTGCCCATCTCAAGCTGGCTAAGTTAGAAAAATGTATGCTTTCCTACATCTCCACATCTTCTCCCCATTTTCATGTTTGGAAATGTTGGGATATTAAGAATTAAGGAGAATAACAAGGGGAGAGAAGCTGTCATTTGAATATCTCTGAGCAATGGATTTGTTTGGGGGCAAGTACATTTTAAAACAGTGCCCTTGCTAAAAAATTTCATGTACAATATTCTCTTAGTGAAAAATAGATGTAAGGATATGTGTGTTGTGTAAATTCAGGGACAGACTTCAACATTTTACCCCTAACATATTTTTTAAACTCTGTTGCTGAATGAGGATTTGTTTTGTTTTTCCTTCAACAGTTGAAAGGAAAAGGAGTTTTTGAATTTAGTAACCACAAGAACATTCACTAAAGGAGTAACTCTTTGTTGCCATAAGGAAGACATACAATTGTAATCATAATGTTTTAAGTTTATTCCTAATGGTGTTTTTATTCTTCAACAGCAATGACAAAACGCCATGAATTTAAAATATGCTAATATATTTGTTTTTCTTCTATTTTCAATCTCAGGATGAATCCAATGTACTAGAGCAACAATTGCATAGAAGATGAAGTATGAACTTCTTATACAGGAAAAATACCTTTTTACCAGAAAAACTCAAATGTTTTTCATGACTAAGAATACTAACAGAGAAAATTACAGTACAGTGCTAGTTCCTTACAGTAGTCAATTTTTATTAGCCCCCAGACCATGTCAAAAGGTGTGACAACCTTCAAATTTTCAGACCATTGTCTAGAAGCAGTAGATCTGAGAAACAGTTGAAGAATCTGCTTTTAAATCAATTTTCTTTTTTCTTTTATTGAAAACAGATTCTTTTCTCATACAATATATCCCGATTATAGTTTCCCCTCCCTCTATTCTTCCCAGGCCCTTCCCACCCCCACTCCCCTCCACATCCACTCCCTTTCTGTCTCTCATTAGAAAAGATCAGGCCTCTAAGAGATAACAACCAAACATGACAAAATAAAATACAATGAGATGAAGCAAAAATAATCATATCAAAGTTGGACATGGCAACACAAAAGGAGGAAAAGAGTCCCAAGAGGAGGCAGAAGAGTCAGAGATCCATTTATTCTTACAGTCAGGAATGTCATAAAAATACTAAGCTAATAGCTATAAGATGTATTCAGAAGAGCTGGTGCAAAGGCCCTGTGCTTGCTGCTCCAGTTACTGTGAGCTCATTTGCCCATTCTCCTCTGGCTCTTACAGTCTTTCTGCCTCTTCTTCCTCAGGATTCCCTGAAATCTAAAGGGAAGGATTTGATAGAGACTTCCAATTTAGACTCTCTGCATAATGTCTGGCTATGGGTCTCTGCATCTGTTCCCATCTGCTATCAGAGGAAGCCTTTCTAAGAGTATAGCAGAATAAATATCATTGGGAATCAATTTAGTGATTCTTTTTTTTTTTAAGACCAGTAGTGTTGATTTTACCCTAGGTCTCTGGGATATATAGTTTCAGGTTCTTGGTTTTCCAAGCAGGGTTGGGTATGGTTGGCTATTCCTACAAGTTCTGTGCCATCATTGCCCTTGAATATAATGCTGGCAGGACAAGTTGTAGGTCATAGACTTTGTCCCTGGGTTGGTGTCCACGTTTCTGTCTTGGTAGCCTACAGAGTACCATTCAGCACCAAAGACACCAGTATGTAGTGCTGAAGGCTCCATGTGGGCACCGACACAGCTTCTCCTTGTTCAATGTGTTGTGTGGGTATTGTCTTCAGCAATGAGCCCTACTGTCAGTTAGCAGAGAGCAACCCTTTGTTTTAGCAACAGGCTTTGTTTGGAAACTTCCATGGGAACCCTTTAGCCAGCAACTCAATTAGATGCAACCCAGTCCCGCCACCAGAAGCCTTGGTTGGCTACAAGAACTGACCATCACTATATCCTCCATCACTAGGAGTCCTCATTATGGAAGGTTCATAGATTCCAGGAAGTTTCTGCTGCACTAGGAATCCATACCACCCCCAAATGCCTCCAAGTTCCATCTGTCTCTCCCCATGCTCTCTCCCTCTACCCCATCACTACCCTTACCTAACCACCCCCACTCTTGTCCCCACTCACCCACAGCCTTTCCATAAAATCTATTCTGTCTCCCCATTCCAGCAAGAAGCATGCTCCTTCCATAGACCCTTCCTCTTTAACCTTCTTCTCTAGGTCTATGGATTGTAACATGATTATCCTTTGTTTTGCAGCTAATGTCCACTTATAAGTGAGTACATGCCATGCTTGTTTTTCTGGGTCTGGGTTATCACACTCAGGATTATTTTTTTTTCTAGTTCCATCCATTTCCCTGCAAATTTCATGATGTCATTTTTTTGACAGCTGAGTAATACTCCACTGTATACATGTACCATATTTTTTTAATCCATTCTTCAGTTGAGGGACATTAGGTGGCTTCCAGTTTCTGGCTATTACAAATAAAGCTGCAATGAACATGGTTGAGCAAGTGTCCTTGTGGTAGGATGGAGCATCTTTTGGGTATATGCTTAAGAGTAGAAGACATGGATCCTGAGGTAGATAGATTCCTAACTTGCTGAGGAAGCTACATATTGATTTCTATGGTGGCTGTACATTTGTACTCCTAACAGTAATGGAGGAATGGCTTCCTTGCTCCACTTCCTCACCAGCATGAGCAGTTATTTGTGTTGTTGATGTTAGACATTGTGACAAGTGTAAGATGAAATCTCAAAGTAGTTTTGTGGAAGTTTATGCACCTACTTACCAGGCCAAGGTCACCTAATATGGCCTCAAATAAATCAGGCTAGTTGGAGGGCCCACAGCAAAACTGAGGCTGTAGCAATGTTATGGAGAGCAATCAGACTTTTTATACCTTAATCAGAAACAGATACAATGGTAATTGCCAGGATTAATACAGTTGTAGTTGCCAGGATACAATGGAGTTTGTGAGCCATACAGGGTAGATTAATGTCTAAGACCAATTGTTCTATCAAGCTTCCTTGCTTCCTTGACTACTATGGAACATACAGAGAAACACAAAGCAGCCTGAATATATCATTGCCTAAGTGAGTTCATTGATCTCTAAGGAACTAGAAGGCACATTTTGCCCCGGGAACCATGGACTGCAACCTGAAAAACCTGTGACACATGTCTCTCTCAAGGAAGCTAGGCCAGACCAACTCCATGGTTCCCTGGAGTTTTGATTTGCATTTCCCGGATGTCCAAGGATGTTGACCATTTCTTTAAGTGTTTCTCAGCCATTCATGATTCCACTATTGAGAATTCTCTGTTTAGGTCTGTACACCATTTTTAATAGGATTATTTGTTTTTGCAATATCTAGTTTCTTAAGTTATTTATATATTTGGATATTAGCCCTCTATTGGATGTAAATTTTTTTCCATTCTGTAGCCTGCCACTTTGTCCAATTGACAGTGTCTTTTGCCCCCTCCAGAAGCTTTTCAGTTTCACAAGTCCCATTAATTAATTAATTAATTAATTAATTAATTAATTAATTATTAATCTTAATGCCTATGCTATTGATGTTCTTTTCAGGAAGCTGTCTTTTGTTCCAATGCATTTAGGCTAGTTCCTACTTTCTTTTTGTTAGATATTAAAATGGCTACACGAAACCAAGTGGTGTACTTCTTTAATCCCAGCACTTGGGAGGCAGAGCCAGGAGAATCTCTGTGAGTTTGAGGCCACCCTGGTCTACAAAGTGAGTTCCAGGACAGGCTCCAAAGCTACACAGAGAAATCTTGTCTCAAAAAACCAAAAACCAAAACCAAAACCAAAACCAAAACCAAAAACCAAAAACCAAAAAACAAAAAACAAAACAAAACAAAACAAAAAAAAAACAAAAACAAAACAAAACAAAAAACTAAGGTCCATTTGCTTGAAATATCTCTTTCCACCCCTTTATTCTGAATTAATGTCTATTCTTGATTTTGAGGTGTGTTTCTTGGATGCGGCAGAAGGATGGACCCTGTGTTCACACCCATTCTGTTTATTAGTCTGTGTATTTTTATTGAGGGAACTGAGGCCATTAATATCAAGAGATTAACAATGAGTGATGATTGTTAATCCTTGTTATTTTGTTGTTGTCATTATTTGTTATGTGTGTGAATGTGTGTGTGTGTGTGTATGTGTGTGTGTGTGTTTCCTTTCTTTTGATTTTGCTGGTTTGAGATCATTTATTTCCTGTGTTTTCATGAGTATACTTAACCTCCTTAGGTTGGAATTTTTCTACTGGCACTTTCTGTTGGACTGTTGTTGTTGATAGATATTTTTTAAGTTTGACTTTATCATGGAACACCTTATTTTCTCCACCTACAGTTGTTGACGTTTCTCTGAGTATAACAGTCTAGGCTGGCATCTGTGATTTCTTATAGTCTGTGACACACCTGTCCAGGCCCATCTGGCTTTTCGATTCTCTACTGAGCAGTATAATAATCAGGTATAATTTTAACAGGTCTACTTGTCTATGTTACTTAGTCCTTGTCCCTTGCTCATGTTAATATTCTGTGTTCCCTTTGTGTAGTGTTTTAATTATTATGTGGTAAGTGGAACTTTTTTCTGGTACAATCTATTTGGTGTTCTTCATGATCTTGTACATTTATAGACATCTTCTTCCTTAGCTTAGGAAAATTTTCTTCTATGATTTTGTTGAAAATACTTTCTGGGACTTTGAACTGGGATTCTTCTTCAATTCCTGTTATTCTTATGTTTGGTCTTTTCCTATTGTTTCAGATTTCCTGGGTATTTTTTATCAGCAATTTTTTAGGTTTAACTTTTTATTTGACCAATGTATCCATTTCTTCTATTGTATCTTGTAGACCTGAGGTTTTCTCTTCCATCTCTTGTATTATGTTGGTGAAGCTTGCCTCTGTAGCTCCTGTTTGAATTCCTAAATTTTCCATGTCCAGAATTTCATCAGTTTGTGTTTTCTTTATTGATTCTATTTCCATCTTCAGGTCTTGAATAGTTTTGTTCATTTCATTCCATTGCTTCTTTGTGTTTTTCTGGATTTCTTTAAGAGATTTATTCATTTTCCTTTTAAGGACCTCTATCATATTCATAAAGCCTGTTTTAAGGTCTTTTTCTCATGCTTCCTCTATATTGGAATATTTAGGGTCTGCTCTGGTAGGTTAGCTGGGCTTTAGTGGAGACATGCTGCCTTGGCTGCTATTTTTTGTGTCTTTATGCTAGTGTCTGGGTACCTGAGTTTGGGATAATTATAGTGTTAGGTGATAATTTCTGTATTTGTCTATGTTGGATGGGTATTTTGTTCTTTGGTTTCTCTGTTTCCTCTCTGCATTTTTAGAGAATGTGGCGGCTGTGTGTTGCCTATTTTTCTGGCCTGTTCATCTGGTGTGTTTAGAGGGAATGCCTGCTGGTGTTGGAGGCTGGTTAACTGGGATGAGTTGTGGGGAGGAAGGTTGGAGAAGGTCTTTTTGATTTATAAAGGATGTGATTGGACAGGAAAGGGGCACTACAGTTTGCTTCCTGCTACAAAGCTGAGGGTGGCACTGGGGGATTGGATCTCAGGAATAGTGAGAGAAGTGTGGGTCTACCTTCAGCCTCCTTGTTTCCCTGGGAGGAGCAGGCCTTGCATTATCAGGGGTTGTCTGTTGAAGTCCGGGTCTGGGACAAATCAAAAAGTTGGAGGAGGAAGGTGAGAAGAGGAAGATCTGTGGTATCCACAGGAAATGGGATCAGAGGCCAGGGAGGGCTGCTATGGATGTTCTTCTGCAGAGTGGATATTGAGACTGGGTGATTGGGGTCTAGGAGAACAGAAGCAGGATGGTCTGTGGGCAGCCTATCTATTTTTTTTGGCAAGTGTCTAAATCAGTTTTCTTAGGCTGGGAATATAGCTTAGTTGATAGAGTGTTTACCTATTCGCATGAGCCCTGGTTGTGGTCACCAGCACCACACAGAATCTGGAGTGAAGGTGCATGCTGTAACTCCAGCACTTAGGAAGGAGAGGCAATAAGATAATAATTCCAAGCTCAATACTTACTACAATAGCCCATCTCAAACAAATAAATAAAATAAGTTAATAAATTCTCTTGTCCCTACCAGTGGATACAGATGCTTTTTATTCTCTTTTAAGTTTGAGAAAACATTCTGTGATTAAGTTTTTCCGGAATGGTCAGCCTTTCTCATGCCTCAAGGGTTTTCCTTCCTGTGACAATGCCTTCGCACACTGAAAGACAAGTTTCTTCACAAAGTTTTTGGGCCCCCCTCAGTGAAGGTAATGCTGTATCAATTTGATACACACTTGGGAAAGATGTTAAAAAGTGAATTTAAGCCGGGCGGTGGTGGTGCATGCCTATAATCCCAGCACTCGGGAGGCAGAGGCAGGCGGATCTCTGTGAGTTCGAGGCCAGCCTAGGCTACCAAGTGAGTTCCAGGAAAGGCGCAAAGCTACACAGAGAAACCCTGTCTCGAAAAACCAAAAAAAAAAAAATGAACTTAAAAGCTAAAAGGTTGATTAAATTAAATGAACTTCAAGTTTAAGGCATTTCCAATTCTGTTTTTTGTTTGTTTGTTTTGTTTCTTATTTTTTGAGACAGGATTTCTCTGTGTAACAGCTCTGACTGTCCTGGAACTCTCTTTGTAGACCAGGCTGGCCTTGAACTCAACTCACAGGGATCCACCTGCCTCTGCTTCTTGAGTGCTGGGATTAACGGTCTGAGCCACCATGCCCGGCTCTAGCATTTCCAGTTCTCTACAGCATGTGTCCTCTCTATGTTCAGGGCCAACTCTTTAGAAGTTACGTGTGCAAGAAAAGTGAAAAGTAATCTTAAAACGCTAAGTGTCCTCATTTTTCTTAGTGATTGCTGTCACACACTCGCTTCTCGTGGCTGAAGTTGGGTTGGGTTGGAATCATTTCGATCTTCAGTAAGCACATATAGTTTGTACTTATAAGGTGCTCAGAAAGCAATGCTGCCCTTTAGGGTGCGTGTGTCTTTGTTGTACACACACATGACGTGTTGCACATCTTCACTGTCTTCAATGCTGCCCTTTAGGGTGTGTGTGTCTTTATTGTACACACACGTGACATGCTACGCATCTTCACTGTCTTCTATGCTCCCGGTGCCCGCTACGCCTTCAGGCTGCCTTACATTGCTATCCATCATTGAATCCATGGCCTCTGGTTCTCCTTGGTTCCCCCAATTCTCCAGTCCTCCACATTATATGTTCTTCCAGAGATGAAGTCTCATGTCTCATATCTCCTCTAATACAACCCCCATCAAAAAAAAATGCTAACACCTACACATACTTATGTGTGTCCAGATGGATTTACACAATTCCAGCAATGATATGACCAATTCATGTTTTAAAACCCATTTTAGCAATCTTTTGGTCTTTCAGTTATACAGCTATTTACTTGGTACCTTTAGGAACATTGGGAAAAAATCTGTTTATTACCAAGAAATAATTAACTTAACTTACTTATTCTACCTGCACAATCTTCTATTTAAAAAAAAATAGAAGAGAGAAAATGATAGTTTGTCTTCATTTCTCTCAGAAATAAAAAATTTTCTCTCTCTCTTCAAATGTTTACAGATTAGCTGGACTGAAACAATGTTATTCTTTTTTTCCAGAGATTATATGGAAAATCAGTCCAAATACACAGTGGCCTGAAATCTAACCTGGTTAACAATTTGATACTTAAAATTATTCTTTGCAGCATTAATATATCTGAAAATAGAAATTCAGGTTTCTATATCTTTTAATAGGCCATAAACTTAATTGGTTGTCTTCTGTATACATAGTTATCAAGTGCTCTTTCACATCCTTGCATTTAATGAAGTGTTACCATAATTTGATTTGTTTATCTGGTGACTCTGTCTTTATGTGTGAGTTAGGCTGCCAGCAAACACACAAAAGCTGTTGTGCAGAGATCAGAAAATATTTCTGGAAACCTAACGGCACTTTAGAGGAACCTTCTAAGCATGTGGTAGAGATCTTTGCACAGCCACTGAAAACAATTCCATGTGGCCATTCTTGTTCTTGACTGAGTTTCTGCACATGTGAAGCTGTTGAACGAACGGTATGATGGCTTCAATAGCATCGCTCAACAAGGAAAACTTAATGTATATGTAGTTTTTAACCAAATGGACAAAACTAATTTTAATCAAGACTTTTCATGTGACAGCAGAAATCAACCAGTGCTTTTCTAATGGAAGCAAAGATCTGAAAGCCAATTGGAAGTCAATGTGGAGATGAAATTGAGCATACATATTGCCACTTGATATACCACTTCAAAGAAAAGAGAGAAAAGAGGGTCATTTGTTCATTAGTAGCTTTTTGTTGATACCATTGTTAGAGAACTGATACAGGTTTTGTTTGGGAGAATGCTTATTTTACGGTTCTTTAAGGCAATGGTTATTTTAGCTACAAAAACTTTTCCTAGAAAAGCAAGAAGTTTAAGTGATGAGAAGTAAAATTGCTCTTGTGGGAAGTGGAGGCAGAGTTTGCTATTTAAGCCCATACCCCCAAGCTCTGATCACTGAGGAAGTGTCCAGGCTCCACGAAAGCTGGTTTGGAAACCAGGTTTATAGACAGTAAGGAAGCTGTAAACATGTGAGTGTGGGCCTGTGTACCCCAGGTCAAACACTCTGAGTTGCATAACGTGTGAGAGTAGACGCTGATGAGTGTGCATATCTTACATTTCATGCACAGAATTCTTCTTCTCCAATGCCCTACAATTCCCACCATGCTGTCATACATGACTGAGGACATGACAGTTTAATTCCAGTTAATTGCGCGTCACATAGATGACCATGATGGACAAAACCATAACAATGTTAAATTCGGTGAATGATTTTTCTCAATCCTAACTATGTTCCCGGGGAAGGTGTTTCAGGTACTAAAGTTTGGAGAGGGGGAAAGTCTTGCACTGATGCTCATGAATACTCAACAATGAAGGATATCCCTCCTTGCTTTTGTGTGCCTTTTCACAGGCAAGACACTAGATCAGTGTTTCTCAACCTGTAGGTTTCAACCCCTTTGAGGGGTCAAATGACCTTTTCACAGAGATCCCCTAATACCATCAGAAAACACAGATATTTACATTATGATTCACAACTGTAGCAAAATTACAGTTATAAAGTAACAATGAAAATAATTGTATGTTTGGGAGTCACCACAACATGAGAAACAGTATTAAAATGTCACAGCATTAGGAAGGTTGAGAACTACTGCTCTAGATATTGTTAAATCTTAAGGATTTTCAAAAGTAGCCTCTCAAAGAAGAATTTGAATGAAAAAAAAAATAGGAACTCCTAATAAAAATAGAATTTTATTGGCTTATTCAAAAAACACAATAGTTATTTTCAAAGGGAAATAACAGATAAGCCTTGTTTACATAAGAGTAAGTCAGCATTACTTGGCCACACTCATGTTTGTTGATAAAGTTGACATGAACTTTCACTTCCTTGTACTTTGAAGCCTGGCTCTGGCCAGATTCCAAGGGTGGAGTGAAGGAGAATTCGGCTAGCAGCTGGTCCTGATTGTACTCAGGGTCCTGTGCTCAGCACAGAGGCATGTTTCCTTCCTTCAAAGGTTTCTCAGGGAATGCCAGGCCTCATTCCTACTGTTCATAGTGACTTTGGTAGTTTTGTCCTGTTTTCTGACAGTCAGTCCCGAGGATCAAGAGCTCCACTGAAATATCTTACAATCACTTTGCTGCAAGAATGCGTCTCTGTGAAAATGATTTGATAGCTACATCCTTAACTAGGCAAAGCATCTCTGTCACCTACAGTATCCATACTGTAGACCAGTTGGATTTTGTGGAATTGATTCTGAACAGAAAGCAGGCAGGTTTGATGCTTAAGTAAAAGTACATTTCCATCAGCATACTGATAGAGCCTAGGCTGCTATAACAGATTCTTTTCAGTATTTACAAAAATTCTCCTAATCTTCACATATGTGTCATGGAGTTCTAATAAAGAAATAACAAATATTTATTAAATATATGTAATCTTAGAGTTCCATGGGCCAGTGGCTCCTTACTAACTGCTCTATGTCAATTGAGAACCATTGGAGGATCAGGAGAACCTTCAATGGATGAATGAGAATAGAAACTATTAATTAACTTAACCTCAATTTTACAGATGTTTGGAACTTTGGCCATATCAAGGTTTAAACATGCTGATTCTAAGGCTTGCATCAGGACAATGTCACCAAAATCTGCAGAGTAGACCTTGAAATTTTAAAACAGCTCTCCTGGTGTTTTTTCTTTTCTGTTAAAAATAGTGAAGATACATTATAATTTTAGTTAATTAATTATTTCTTTGTATGTGTGTTTTGTTGGCATGCATGTCTATGTACCACATGCATGCCTAATGCATAGTGTCCATGGACATGGACATCCTGGGACTGGAGTTACAAACAATTGTAAGCTCCTATGTGGGTGCTGGGAATTGAATTCTGGTCCTCTGTAAGAGCAGTCAGTACTCTTAACCATTGAGCCATCTCCATGGCTCCAATTTTAGAATTTTAACGCACAGCGGGTCACTTATCTAATGATGGGACTGCTTGTAAACAGGAGTCACACCCAGTAAATGACATCAAATTATTTCAAGTAAAGCCATTATACTCTTATTCAACAAGGTGAATAAGATTTGAATTAATTCAATTAATTCAAATTCAACGAGGTTTGAAAGTCTCTGAGCTTGTTAGAAATTCAAAACTTCAGGTAATCCTGACAACCATTAAACTTATAATGTGCCTTTTGGTAAGAATCTTCTGGGAAATTTGCATGCTTATTTAAGTTTAGGAAGAATCAATATGTAATTTTAATTACAAGTGAATGTAATGATGTATTGTTTTGTGATCCAATATTGTACTAGAAAATGAAATGGACATCCTGGTAAGAAAGATATGAGGGACATTTCCACTAGATGTAGGAGGAAATCTGAGTGGGAACTTGAGCAGGATGATTCACACATCATCATTTCAGCCATCAATTCACCTAGTTTCTCTTCCTAATGGATGTATCTTTTCACATACGATTTTTCCTTTGGCCCTACACTGACATTTTTATCTGATGCAAGAAACTTGCAACAGAAAGTAATAGAGCATATATCAAGGAATGGGGAATTTTGTGATTGGCAACTGGTGACCAAGTTTAAGGAAGCACAACTTTGAGTATAAGTGCTTAGAACTAAAATTTGTTCATGTATTAATTCATAAATACTTGAAAGAAAACTATGAGGACACTGGTGCCCAGGTTTATTTTTATTGCAATAAATTTCATTTATTTATAATATTTTATCAATTACAGAGACATTGTTGAGTTCACAAACATCCCACACATTGGTACCAATGACATTTACACTACCCTACATTCATACAGTTACAATTCACCTAAATTAACACATTAGATTTGAACAGATTACTCTTTAGTCACATTTTTCAGTTCTTTCATTTAAATTAGATTTATTGTTTAAGCAATAAATAAGAGCAAAACATTTGGTATATTAATTATCACATGATGTTTTGATACATTTACGGTTTATGTAATGTTTAAATCAGGTTAGACATATCTATCCAAGTACTTACTACTTATTTATGAGAAAAGATTCAAAATATTTTTTCTAAGTTTCCAAGTTGTTCTGTACTACTCCTGACCACAAAGTTTTCAAAGTTACGTTTAAGATTATATAGTAGTAGCTGAAAGAATTTAACTCCAGAGGCCCACATCCTTAAACTCTGCTTTATATGCCACTGGAGAGAGACACATATACATTAAGCCATTTATCCCTATAAGAATCCATTAAAACAGGACAGCAGGGTCTGTCCTTTAGTTCTTGGAAACTCAGTGCAGTCAGAAGAATCAGCTGATGTGGAGAACTTACAGGAGTCTTTATGCCCAAGGAGATGTAATCCATCTCCCTCCTATAACTGTTTTCTAAATGACAGGCATACTAACAATTTTGTAAAGGGAAGGACACTATATCTTCTATATTCCTAATGTTTATCTACTTCCTCCCTCATTTGTACATTCCATATATGTACTCATTTCTGTACAGTATTTGTAAAAACACATTCCATTACACTAAGGTAAGATTTAGTAATAGTCTCACAAAGGAAGACTGTGGCACTTCCCTTTGTATTAAGGAAGCAAACAGCACATCCTGTGTGATTGGCTTTATGACAACATCAGAAGACTTGATCCCAATGAGCATTCAAGGCTATGGACTAGCATTTTTACAATGTGTATCTCCAAACCTCAGGTTCAGAATATTCAAATGACTTGATATAAAGCCCCAGAGCGATGATTTTTATATACAGGATTAACTCCAAATCCTGAGGCTTTCTTCCAAGAGTTGGTCTGGTTTTCCAAGCATTGGCTCCCATGTTTCTACTGCTTCCTGGTGCTTGTCACACTCCCAGAACAGGGAGTTCATCTTTCATACACACAACATGGCTTTGGCAAAAAAGAGGAGAAACATCTATCCAGCCAGGAAAAAGAAATTGATATACTTATGTTCACATCACCCACTTCCAAAAGTCTCAACCTGGGATCTGTCTTTACAGTTGTCATCAGGCACTGATACAGAACTGGGGCTGAGTACCACATGTATACCTCAAGTCTCAACCCTGGTCATTTTCCCAGTGCTAGTCAGTCTCCTTCTTCTCCTTTCCTCTCACCACTTCTATACCTGCCAATATGGCCCTGTGTATGCTAGGATGATTATTTAATATATTAATGAAAATGTGCACACTGTATCAAAATCCCACTTTTGAAAATTAGACAATTTGAACATTGCTGAGGCATAAGCTCATCGTTACCTATGAATCACATATAACAATTTTAAGTTGGTTTAAAAATGTTAATAGAAACGTATTATAAAATGTGGAGGGTTTTTGTTGTTTGTTTGTTTGTTTTATTCACTTAAGACAGCAGGCATTTCAGCTCTACATGATTGGAAACTCATCTGTATCACACAGCACTGGGTTTTCAAAAATCAAATTGTATAGCAAAGGTCTCAAAGGATATCATTAAATGTTAAAAAAAAATGAAAAATACCTAAGATATTATAAATAATATTGCTGGAAAAGTTTAGCAAACAGAGTTTTGTTACTCTCCATACTAAATGTATTTCTTTTCCTGATCTTTTTTGTATATTTTCCATATCTCAAGAAAAATAAGGGACTCTCACTGCCCATCAGCTTCACTACAATCTGGCAATTGCTCTACAAAGGAGGGTAGACATCAGTCACGAGATCGCAGTTCCTGAACCGAGATGAATAGGAATAGAGACCAAGGCCTGACATGGTGACACATGCTTATCATCCCTGCACTGGGGAGAGAAAGGCAGGAGGATCTCCAGCTCAAGGCCATCCTGGGCTACATAGAGAAACTATTAATCAAACCCACTTCATCAAATCGCAATGTATGAATTAACAGATTTAAACAATTTGAAGCAATCACAGCAAATTGGATTATTTTGTCCTCTACTAGAGACTTAGTCTAGAGCTATGGGACTCCTGTCAGTGGGAGCAGAGGCTGTCTCTGACTCTTTCACTGACTTTTGGAACCCTGCTACTTATACTGGGTCACCTTGCCTAGCCATAATACATGGTGATGTGCTTAGTCTTACTGCAGCTCGATGAGCCGTGTTTGGTTGATATTCATGGGAGCCCTTTTCTGAACAGAAACAGAGGAGGAGTGGATGGGGGTGGGGTGGGAAATCAGGAGAGGTGAGGGAGGAGGGACTGGGAGGAGAGGGGAATTGTGGCCTAGATTTAAATAAATAAATAAATTTATTGCAATATAATCCCCTGAAGCATCATTAGTGGACATTATTATTTCTATCATATTAAGTGTAAACTCAGGTTTAATTAGGAATAGAATCCTGACCAGGAGGACACATCAGGCATTGTCTGAGCCACAGAACTCTGCTCACCTTACCTCAAAGTGAAATTCAGCCTCCATGAAAAATCAATCCTCTTGTTTGCCTAGAAACAAAATATCAAAGGGCATTCAAAAATAATTTTCTTCTCAAAGTATTTTTGACATCATAATTTTAAAAAAATCATTCATTAAACTTAAAATTTTAATTAGCAACTTAGATAACTTTTTCTAAGGATCCATTCAGCCTTAAAATGAAAACCAGTTTCTAGATTCTTAGTTTTGTTGCTTCTGTTTATTTATTTGGTAAAATCCACTTGAGTGCCACTGAAAATACTATTGGGTGTAGAACATAACATAAAGGCTGTAAGTATTAGCTTCCAGTTCATACAGTGCTCTTTAAGTCAAAGAGGTGTGGCAATATCCCACTTAAGGAGTCCCACAAAATAGTTAATGTCATGTAAGCAACCACAAACCTGAATAATGCAAGAAAATGTGTTATGCGAGCAAGATGATTTTTGATAGCTCAACAGAACACAAGTACACAATTCTTGCCCTGAGAATAAAATAATGAACACAACTACACAATTCTTGCCCTGAGAATAAAATAATGAACAAAAAAATGTCCTGTGCTATTTCCAGCATTCCATGCCAATTACATAGTGTGAGGGATATGCACAGGAATAATGAACAATGGCTTTTTGGGAAAAAAATGAGCAACAACAACAACAAAAACTGTATGGAGATTTTTGAGCTGGAACTGAAAAGTCCATTTCAAAGTAATATTATAGCTAAATTTGGATTATATATTGTAATGCTTTTATTTTGTCCCACAGGCATCTTAACTACTGGAAAAGAATGGAGTTATGTTTTCAATGAGTGGCAAAGTTGTGTGATTAGATCAAATCTATTTATGAGATAGATGGAGAGGCTGATATCAGATACACAGATGCCACATAACCATTTTCTAGTAAAAATTACTCAAATAGAGCCGTAGATTAGAGAATATCAGAATACAATTACATAATTATTTATTGGTTTGTTTCAGAAATTCATGTCTGATCATTTATTTGTTACACTTGTTTTTTTCTTTTTCAAAGAATTAATAAAAATATTTACTTTTTAAAAACAGTTTTAAAGGACAAATATGATGAAGGAATGATCAGAGGACTGTGCTATGGGATAATGCTCTTTTACACTGTAAAGATTTGTCATTCAAATTGGTTTAATAAAATGCTGATTAGCCAGTAGCCAGATAGGAAGTATAGGCAGGGTGACCAGACTAGGAGAATTCTGGGATGAGGAAGGGCAAAGTCAAGAGTCACCAGACACAGAGGAAGCGAGATGAGAATGCTACACTAAGAAAAGGTACCAAGCCAGGTGGCTAAACATAGATAAGAATTATGGGTTAATTTAAATGTAAGAGCTAGTTAGTAATAAACCTGAGCTAATGGCTGAGCATTTATAATTAATATAATGGAAGCCTGCTGCAGGATGGGGCAGGACACAGAAAAGCCTCTCACTACATGTGGCGCCTGTAAGTTTGGCAAGAATTTCCACATAAAACCCGAGTAAGCTTAAAAAAGAATTCTAAACATACAAAAACAGAGTAAAGCGCAGCTTCTTGGTAACTGTCTTTTCTCTGGTAGACTCTGTTTGCTGGCAGTGAGTAGAGGCATGACTCCTTTAAGAGACAGCTTCCTGATTCAGCGTTAGCAGCAAAAACCACGCAACTCTTTTAAGAGGCCCTGCTGCAAAACATTAATATGGTGTTTATGAGCAGCCAGCAGCATGCTACTTGGTGGCAGCATGGACCTAAATCCTCCCCAGAGTTGGGGTGATAAATGTGGCTCCTACCAGTACCTCTGTCGTGAAGCTAGACTCTTAGGAAGATAAGGAATGGGATGGCGCCAGCTGCATCAATCCTAGCCACACCTGCTTAGCAGATTAAATGCTCATGTGGTCAGAAAAAGGTAGAGATATGCAGTAAGGATAGATTCAGAAAAAACAGGAAACAGTCTGTAAATGGTTCACAGTACGTTTAAAAATATATGTAGGCCTCTCTTTTTGAGAGGGCATAGACAGTCATAAAAAAGAACTACGTAGTTTTAAAATAATAAAGTCCTTAAAAAGGGAGTAAAGTAATATTTAAAAAACCCACATAAAGAGAGAAAATGCACAAAGAGTCTGGATACTGTATGTTATTGTGTTATCTTTGAAATGTTTGGCAGCCAAGGAAAGAGCAACAGCTGCTAAGAGACATTTGATTATAAATGTTGCTGGATTAATCCAACCTATATATTTTGAAAATGCCTTGACTTCAAAATTTAAGTCAGTCAAAAGATATGTTACTTTGGAGAAGAGGTTATGCTTTTATTTCCATAGGAAATGAGAAGCTGTGGATTCATTCTGTGTTAAGAAAAATCAGATTTAATTTAGGAACACCTCCCGAAAAATCTCCAATGGGAAAAACTGGCCCAAATGATTCAATGTTTCAGAGCACCTCTGTTGCAGTTTCCTCTGAGTTCTGCATCCAGAAAGGCTTCAGGGCTGCTTGTTGAGATGATCCAGCCTCATAGACTACTCCAGTCAGGACTTTACCATAATCCTAAATTTTCTCAGGGTCCTCATAAGATTAACAGCACCCCCAATCAGCAGGAAGTTATAACATGAATTTCTAAAGCTTTTTTAATTAAAAAAAACTTGGAGCCAGATATTGTGGTGAAAGCTGAGAGATTAGAGGAATAGATCAAGCCACAGCCAACCTCACCTCACCAACTCCTCAGCCTATCCTGTTTCCACGAATCCTCAGACTGAAAGTCACTGAGTCCTCACCCCTGAGAATCTTAGTTGAACTGCTAAAAAGCTTCTAGTTCCTAGTCCTCATGACTTTCTGTTTCCTGCCTTCACTTCCTGGGATTAAAGGCATGTATTCTTCCCAAGCAAAGACATGAGATCTCAAGTGCTGGGATTAAAGGTGTGTGCCACCATGCCTGGCTCTGTTCTCAGTATGCCTTGAACTCACAGAGATCCAGATGGACCTCTGCCTCCCCAGTGATAGGATTAAAGGTATGTGCTACCATTGCCTGACCTCTATGTTTAATATAGTGGTTGGCTTTTTCCTCTGATCATCAGATAAGCTTTATTGCGGTGCACAAATAAAATATCACCCTAGGAAGTGGCCTAGAAAACTATGCCTACATTCTCAAAAAAACGGATTATGGATGTTTGTCTTTGTTTAGAGGATTTGGATACAAATTGTTATTGGTTATAGTCAATAGCTTTCTAAAAGAAGAAAGGGGGATATGATATAGAAATGATGGGGGGGAAGGATAGATTACTAAATCAACTTTAATCTAGAAAACAACTGTTAATCTTCCATATTTTATAAGAGTATGGATTTTAGTTTATTGATACAAATTTAAAGTTAATTTTGTTATGTGTATTTCTACTTTTGTTTAGAGTATTATATTTGTGTAGCTCATTTAAAACTGTAACATATAATTAAGAAATACAAATTAATAGTCATCTATAATAGCAAACTTATGGTCATGTTAGCTATGTTTTCAAGGTTATACAGAGATATATTTCAGATAGATAGGCAATATTCAAACACTTCAAAGACCTACAGAATATGGCATTTAAAATGTTTTAAGAACTTAGACTTTTCTCAACAGTGAGTCAGGTCTGCTCCTGGCAGCACTAATTTCTTCAAAGAGGGTGATAGGCACTGAAGAAACCCCATATGGAGTTTGCTTTTTTATGGTAAAAGCTACCCATGTGGGCAAAGAAAGTGCTCTTGCCTTGACTGCTGACAGCATGCTATACAAACTGGACAAACAAGACACAAAAGAAAGTGACTGAAGAACTTTGCCAAGACAAGGTGGGATAGCCCTTCAAAAATCCTGCTTCACAGATATGTCTGTCAGATATGCTAAGCCTGTAGGCCGAAGATGGGTGCCCAACATTGCAGAGGAACTTTGGGTGACTGTCCAGGCAGCCTGATGTCCCTGTCATTAGGTAACATTACATCCTTCTGGGGTCTTTAGTGAAGTTGAAGATTAAATAATTATAATTATAGTTTTCCTTAGTCATAATAGAAAGTAAATTAGATATAAAACTTTAGACTCACCAAGATAAGATAGATAATTAGTATTTTCTCTAATTTTGTCAAATACAAATGGATTGGATATTGTTACTGTAATTTTTACTTAATAACTGTTTTTGTTTTACTATATTAAGGTTAAAACCTTCCTTTTCAATCAATTAGATAAAAAGGGGGACATGCTGTGGCTGTGTGGTAATGCTCTGGTACACTGTAAAGATTTGTCACTCAAATTATTTTAATAAAATGCTGATTGGCCAGTAGCCAGGGAAGAAGTATAGGTGGGATAACCAGACTAGGAGAATTCTAAGAGCTGGATGATGCCTCAATATGATGAGCATTTAACTGCTCCTGTACCAGCTGTTCTAAGGCATGTAATTTCTCTGATGTTAAAGGCCATTGCTGAACCCATACAGGCTTGGCTGTTAACCGTTTTAAAGGTAGAGCTGTTGGTGTCTTTGGAAGATCAGCAGCTGTTGTGCCTTTACCTTTTAATATTTTTCACTGAAACATGTTAGTTTATGGTTCATTTCTGAGATTAGAGGAATGTTAATCTGGGTATTCCATTGCTGTGACAAATCACACACCCACAAATTTGTTGCAATGTTAGTCACATATGGCATTAATTTTCCTCTCTGTCCCTCTGACCCTATACATTCAAGCCATCACATGCTCTGTTTTACCTGAGGTTATATTCCAATCCCTAAAAACTGAACATTTACCTCCTGAAGAGACCAATTTGGATGCCAAGATTCTGGTGTAATTATTGTTACAGCCACATCTGTGTCTATATGACCTTCAATGACAAAATCATTTATTTGCATTTTTAATTTTGGTCTTTGTTCATTTATAGAAGTTTACCACAGTATTTGCTTTATAGTTTCTCCTGAACTTTTTATTCTCTCTTCTATAGCTGTTCTATCATCTACAGCAGTATGGTTTCTTACAATAGGCATTAAGTTCTTTAATTGCTCTGGGAAGGAGTTTCCTCCATGATATCAGGAAATGACTGAACTGAATTTAACATGCTGGTCTGTGAGAGGCCCCTGCAAGCAGGCATTTCCCAATGGCAAAAGGTTACTTTGTCTGTCCCTTGTTGATCTACATTTGTTATTCCAATGCCTACCTTTGCCACACCTTCTGCATACTCCAAAAGGGAGGGGCATTCTGTAATTATTCTTAGCAAAAAACATTGTTTCTAGGAATGCCCTGTTTACAGTACCTTGTTAGGTTTAATATAGTGGCTGGCTTTTTCCTCTGACCTCCAGGAAAGCTTTATTTGTTAGAGCACAAATAAAATATCACCACAAGATCCAGAAGGATCTCTGCCTCCCAAGTGATAGGATTAAAGATGTGTGCCACCACTACCTGACCTCTATGTTTAATTTAGTGGCTGGCTCTGTACTCTGATCCCCAGGTAAACTCTATTGGGATAAACAATATATCACCACAATTCTATTTACTCCTGAAGTCATTCTTCATAAGAAACCAGTGAAGGTTTCTTTGGGGCCCTGTATGACTTTAGTTAGTCACTCAATTTTCTTTCCTACTTCTTTAAGATTCAAGGCTGCTGTGAAGCATAAAGCCAGGTGTGGTTATCATATAAAATAGCCTTTCTATGATAGTATAAATCGCCCTCTCCATGAAGTTGGTCTTGAGATATTTCCACACCTCTAGCCCTACTTCATTGTTCAATGGTCTTAGCCTCATCTTTCCACCAGTACTCCATTGTAATTGAGGACCAGCCTCCAAAACTGCTGTAACCAAGTCTCTCCAGTCTTGAGAGATAATTCTATTACAAATTGACCACAAGTTTAACATCTGCTTCACAAAAGGTGAATGCATACCATATGAGACTATTACTTCCTTGAATCTCCTCAAATCTAACATTTGCACTGGAGTCCATTCAGCTCTTACAGTCTGGGGATATATATCTTTTGACAGTTGTTCATGTAAGGTTACTGGATAAATTAAGGTTGGCTATTTGAAAACCTTAGGGTGCTTCTCTGTAACCTTATAACTCAATGATAAGATTGGTTCTTTCATTTCCTCTGTCTGAATATCTCTATGATCTGTTTTAACAAATTTTCTAAAACTTTTATCTTGTCATTCATATTGACCAATATTCTTAATTATAAAACAAAAATGACCAAATAGTATTTATAATTGACATTACATAAATCCCATCTAAATTATCCTCTCATTTAATTGCTCCATTTTTTTAAAGCATCTAGTGTATTATCAAACAGAGACCTAACTCTGTTCATCGTAAAAATGTTTCCCATTTTTTAATGTGGGGAAAAAACTATCTCCCTGTCTTCTTTTTGAAAAAAAAAACAAAAAAAAAAACAAAAAAACTAATTCCCCCTTTTAAGAAATCCTAATTGATTCACCAAATCTGCTAACTATGACAATTTGAATGATAGTGAAGTGAGGCAGCTACCTAGTGTGGCAGCAGCAGAAGAGAGGGCCCAGAGAAAGCCACAACTCACCAGGAGAGGGAAGAAGCCAAAGAGCCAGTGATCTGCAGGGTGGAATGTGTGAAAGCAGCTAATCCTGTGGCTTTTGGTGGAGTCTGCTGCAGAGAGGTTGTAACAGAAAAACATTCCAGACTCCCTCGGAGGGCTTGGGAAAGAAAAGGAAAATCCAACTAGTGGCATAGTAACTCCTGTAGTTCCGGACTGAGCCAATGGCTGCAAAGCCACAGGCAAGCAGCTTTTTCATGAATTTGTGCCACAAAAGTAGGATGCCAGATGTAGCATGAATCCTAATTGATCTTAATAAAAATCTGGAGCCAGATATAGGGGTAAATGCTGAAAGATCAGAGAAGCAGAGCAGCCAGCTGTTTGGGTGGAAACTCCACCTCAACCCTTGGCACCCTGGCATCCCTATACCCAAAGAGTCTAGAATGTTCTGGATCTACCTCAACTCCTCTCCCCCATCCTTTCCCCCAAACCCACCCCTTCAAAGCCCGGCCAACACAGCTCCTCTCTGAGGGGCCGGGGAATCACTTGAGAGTACTTTACCCATTAAACTTGGGCTTTTCCAATTTGGTCTGATTTGGTTTAATTGCTGCGTCGGCAGAGAGGCCTATCAGGGTGCAAAGGACTTATCACCAGCCACTAGAGTTCTTACCTCTACTGAATCTTCAGCCTGAAGATTGGCCAGTAGCCAGGTAGGAAGTATAGGTGGGGTTATAGACTAGGAGAATTCTGGGAAGAAGAAGGGTAGAGTCAGGAGTCACCAGCCAGACACAGAGGAAGCAGGATGAGAACGCCGCACTGAGAAAAGGTCCCAAGCCACACAGGTAAACACAGATAAGAATTAAGGGTTAATTTAAGTGTAAGAGCTAGTTAGTAATAAGTCTGAGCTAATGGCTGAGCATTTACAATTAATATAAGCCTCTGAGTGATTATTTGGAAGCTTGATGCAGGATGGGGTGGGACAAAGAAAAGCCTCTCACTACAGGACTGTAGCTATTATTGGACAAAGAGTAGCACTTGCACAAAAGAGGCAGAATCCCATAGAGTTTGGAAATGCTAGTGGGTCTCTGCCAAAAAAAATCATAGGACCAGGCAACTGGCTTGTAAGGAACAAAGCAAACACAGAAGAACTCTAGAGCCATAGTAGCCCCACACAGTTGATTGCCTGGGATGGGCCTAATCTGCACCTTCTAAACAAAGTAATAACTAAGAGTGTAATCGCTTGTTCTTAAATAGAGATGACAAATGTGGTAGGTTTTACTATTCACCCAATCAAGCTGGTACTCTGATAAACACTTCTGCTCTAGAATGGACTAGAAATGTTATTCTGGAGTCAGGCTGCTCAGAAACACACATTCACCTATCTTTTCTGATTTTTCTATCCTAGAAAAACCACTTTGGCAAAGCTTAGGCTGGTTTTCCATTCTTAACATAGGAGTTTTCAGGGAAATTATACATTTAGTTGCTAAAGAGCATTCTGGCAACTCTTTCATATCTAAATATCTAAATATCATTTCATAATAAATAAATAAACTCTTTCGTGTCCACCACCAGTGCAAGATGAAAAACATGTCCCTGAGCTTGAACTTGTTGCTGCTGCTGTTCCATAACTAGTTCCTGAGAAATGGTTGAAAATACTAATATTTGTCCTTTCGTGAATAACACATACTATCACAGAATGTTGGCATATTCCTGAAGGCTTTGTTATTCAGTACTATGCTGGGATATTTAAATCCAAAGGAGTAGAATACTGCTGCTGATTTTTTTAAACATCATCATCTGTGATGTTTAGGAAGTTGACTGAAAAATTTTAAGAATGGATTGCTGTGAGAGGTGAGTAAAAGGAAAATGTCAAAGATGATTCTAAAATCTTGCCTTGAGTGAGTAGACTTTAATTTCATGAAATTAATTAGGGAGCATATTCAGGGAAACTGCTTAAAGTATTGAACAGGAGGTAATGAGTTCAGTAAATAATTGTCATTGTGAATAGATTGATTAATGAATCTAACCAAATACAGGAATGCTGAAATAAAAAAATGATGTAGTTTATTTAAAATGGAACCCATTCAACCATTTGTTTCAACATTATCTAATAAATTTGAAGCACAAATGACTTGTGTGTCTTCTGCTAGATGATAATTAGTAGAACAAATGTCTACATTTCATATTTGTTCTAAAACATGGTCACGGTGCATATTTAAGACATATGCAAGATTCCATTGAATAAGATTTTCTATAATTGTGATTTTTGTCATTAAAATGTCATCTTTTTGTTTGAATGTGCTGCATGATGCTTTGTTAGGAAAGTTTCTCTCCTGCTCCATCATTTTGGTCTTTTGGTCACATTTGTTCAAGATTTGCTTTACTATGAAAGTCTTGTATAAATTGATTGCAAAAAAATCTTTCCACCTTTAATTAGATTTTTACTATGTTCCCAAAGATAAATGGATTCCTAGTTTAGATGATAATTTTTGAAGCTACTTTCAAAATTTCACTAAATATTAATTCCCCTGGTTATCTTTCCTTAGCCAATGTTCACATTCTTGCTGATGTACTCATATCGCCTATTTTCATCCCAAAGGTGATGAGGAGATCTGACAGATAGAGACACATCAGCAGCCATGCCAGCTGGCTGCCAGCTTGGACATACGGACAGTACAGAGAGCATACCAGAGTTCCCTACTCAGAGAGCCAGGAGTCCACTGACATTTGCCAATGACTGAAGAACATGCCAATATCACTACAGTGTAGTCAAGCATGGAGTGAGCCATGTTAAGGATTCTGGAGAGGAGAAGATGGCCACCTAGGTAGGGTACCACTTTGCTACATAAATGTGTCTCATTTGGCATCCATTTTGCATGTCTGCTGCTGGGCTTCCATCTGTTGACATAATGTCAACATAATGTCAGAAATAAAACTGAAGACTCCATGGCTTCAAAATACATTTTCTGCTAGCTACCCGATGGCCATCTGGGGACATAAAGTTGAGAACGCAATCCTTTCTGACTGATCTTTTTTTTTTTTTTTTTATATAATAGACATTTATTTCCTCATGGTTCTGGGGTCTGGAAAGTCTATGATAGGGTGTCAGCAAGTGTGCTATCACATGACAGCTACCCTCTGCATCAAGATGACATCTTCCTTCTGTGTCCTCTGCAGGACATGGTTGAGAACACAGGGAACAAGGAACAGGATGCTGTGTAATGCCTTTCTTAGAGGGACTTTAGTGACATTCCCATGTGAGAAGCCCTCAGTAGCTCCTCAGCCCCCATGGGCTTCACTTCTTAATGCTATTGCAATGCTGATAAAATTTTCACCTGAAATTTGGAGAGAATACATATGTTCAAAGCAAATCTATTGAAAATAGATTCTTCTCTTGAGGTGGTCCCTGCAGGTGTCCAGGCAGGGAAGTGAACCATGCAAAGAGATTAGAATGAAAACCCAAGCCAGGTGGTGGTGGTGCATGCCTTTAATCCCAGCACTTCGGAGGCAAAGGCAGGCGGATCTCTGTGAGTTTGAGGCCAGCCTGGTCTACAAAGTAAGTTCCAGGAAAAGCTCAAAAGCTACACAGAGAAACCCTGTCTCAAAAAAAAAAAAACCAAACAAACAGAAAAAAGGAATGAAAATTCAATGCAGATTGACTAGGTTAACCTAGATAATACCTCAGGGAGTCTAATCACAGCCAATTTATTCCCAATGCAATTAAGCCGAGTACAATTTGAAAAAGAAAAAGAAAAGTTTCTTAGTTTCTTAGATACAATCCCCAGTACACAAAGAAGCATAATTATATTGAAAATCAAGTCAGAGAACATGTCATTTCTTCCAAAAAGATGGATTCTAGAGATAGACTGCCTGTACTAGCTTAAGGGCCTAAGGGTTTCCCCTGGTCTCAGTCATACAGATAGCATAGAGGTCATTTGGACTATTAGCCACCTCTGGTCCTGTTTGTGTGAGCTTGATATGGCCTGGCCCAATAGAAAACACAGATCACCAAGCTGTTAATCACTTCCAACTCTCAGCTTTCTCAATGGAAAAACAGGTTTTTCATCTTTCCCGTTGGAAAGACAATTCTGTATACTTAACATTCCCAGTTTCTCTGAAGATCTGTGGGATTAAGGACCTTGGTGCTATGCTCCCAACATTCTCTCATACAATACATCCCAACCACAGTTTCCTCTCCCTCCACTTTTCCTGAGTTGTTTAGAAATCTCTATGGGACCTCCTTGAGAAACAACTCAACTGAATGTAACCCAGTCCCAACACTGGAAGCCTTGCCTGACTATAAAAATGGCAGGTTCAGACTCCTTATCTTCCTTTGTTAGGAGTACTCACTAGGGTCCCCTGCACAAATTCCAGGAAGTTTCCATTGTACTAGGTTTCCACATCACCATCCAAGTGTGCCCCAATTCCAGCTGTCACTCCCCACATTCTCTATCCATCTCTTTCCCGATCTGATCCCTCCCCCTCCAGCCCCGACCCATTCCCAGTCTTCCTATAAAATCTATTCTATTTCCCCTTACCAGGGAGATCCAAGCTTCTCCCTGTAACACTCCTCTTTACCCAACCTCACTGGGTCTGTGGATTATAGGTGATTATTATTTACTTAACAGTTAATATCCACTAATAAATTAATACAAAACATATTTGTCTTTCTGGGCCTGGGTACCTCACTCAGGATGTTATTTTTCTAGTTGCATCCATTTGCCTGAAAATTTCATGATGTTATTTTTTTAACCACTGAGTAATATTCCATTGTGTAAATATATAACAGTTCCTTTATCCATTCTTCAGTTGAGGGACTAGTTTTTTCCAGTTTCTGGCTATTATTAAGCAAGCTTCTATGAGCATAATTGAGCAAGTGTCCTTGTGGTAGGATGGACTATCCTTTGGGTATATGACAAGGAACAGAATTGCTGGGTCTTGATGTACATTGATTTCCAATTTTCTGAGTAACCACTATACAGGTTTGCAATGGAAGAGTGTTCCCCTTTCTCTATGTCCTCTCTACATGAGTTGTCACTTCTGTTATGGAACTTAGCCATTTTGACAGTATAAGATAGAAACTCAAAATAGTTTTGATTTGCATTTCCCTGTCGATTAAGGATGTGGAACACTTCTTTAAGTATTTCAAAGATGTTTGAGATTCCTCTATTGAGAGTTCTCTATTTAGTTCTGTATTCTCATTTTATAATTACATTATTTATTTTTTTAATATTTAGTTTCTTGATTTCTTTATATATTTTGGATATTAGACTTCTATTGGGATGCGGAAGTGGAAAAACCTTTTTCCAATCTGTAGGCTGCCTCTTTGTCTGATTGAAGTTGTCCTTTCCCTTACAGAATCTTCTCAGCTTCATGGGACTCCATTTATTAATTGTTAATTTTAGTGCCTGCATTTGATGTTCTGGTCAGGAAGTTGTCTCCTATGCCAGTGTGCTCCTTTCTATCAGGCTCAGTGTATCTGGTTTTATGTTGAGGGCTTTCATCCATTTGGATTTGAGTTTTCAGCAGGGTGATAAGTATGGATCTATTTACATTCTTCTACATGCAGACATCTGGTTTGACCAAACCAATTGTTGAAGATGTTCATTTTTCCAGTATGAATTTCTGTCTTTATCAAAAAATCAGCTGTCTGTATCATATGTATGTGGAATTATGTCTAGGTCTTCAATTTGATTCCACTGACCAATGTGTCTGGTTTTATGCCTATCATATGGTTTTTATTACTATAGTTCTGTAGTACTACTTGAAACCAGGGATGGTGATAACTCCAGCCTGCCTTTTATTATTCAGGATTGTTTTAGCTATCCTGAGTTTCTTATTTTTCCATATGAAGATAAGAGTTGTCCTTCCAAGATATATAAAGAATTGTGTTGGGATTTTGATTGAAATTTCGTGAATATGTAGATTGCTTTTGGTAAGATGGCCATTTTTACCATGTTAATCCTACTGATTCAAGGTCATGGGAGATCTTTCCATCTTCTGGTAGGTTCATCAATTTCTTTCTCAAGGACTTGAAGTTTTTATCATATAAATACTTCAATTTCTTGATTAGAATTACTCAAAGATATTTTATATTATTTCAAGCTACTGACAAGGGTGTTGTTTCCTTGATTTCTTCCTCAGATCTTTGTCATTTGCAAATAAGAGAGTTACTTCTTTTTTTTTAGTTAATATTGTATCCAATCACTTTGCTCAGTGTTTATCAGCTATAGGAGTTCCTTGGTGGAATTTTTAGGGTCATTTACATATATTATCTTATCATCTGCAAATAATGATACATTGACTTCATCATTTTCAATTTGTCTTCCCTTGATCTCCTTCAATTGTCTTATTCATCTAGCTAAAACTTCAAGTATTATATTTGATAGAATGCAGAGAGTTGTCAACCTTGTCTTATTTCTGATTTTACTGGAATGGCTTTGAGTTTCTATTTATATGATGCTGGCTATAGACTTGCTGTAAATTGCCTTTATTACATTTATTTATGTCCCTTGTATTACTGATTTCTCCAAAACTTTCATCTGGATGGAGTGTTTGATTTTGTCAATGGCCTTTTCTGCATCACTGAGATAATCATGTGGTTTTTTTTCTCTCTGTTTGTTTGTATGGTAGATTATATTTAGCTGTAGTAATTTTTACAAAATTTTACAAAAGTGGGTGCCCTTGTGTTTGGGGTATAGATGTTAAAAGTTGAAATGTCATCTTGGTTGATTTTTCCTTTGATAAGTATATAGTATCCTTCCCTATTCCCTTTGATTAGTTTTGGTTTGAAGTATATTTTGTTAGATATTAAAATGGCTACACCGGCTTGCTACTTAGGTCCATTTGCTTGAAATACTTTTTTCCAACCCTTTATTCTGAATTAATGTCTATCCTTAGTTTTGAGGTGTGTTTCATGGATACAGCAGAAGGATGGACCCTGTGTTCATACCCATTCTCTTAGTCTGTATCTTTCTATTGGGAATTGAGGCAAATGATATCGAGAGATATCAATGAGTGATGATTGTTAATTCCTGTTATTTTGTTGTTGTTCCTGTCTCCTCATGATTTATATACCTTTCTCTGCTCACCATATCACATCCTTCTTAGTGCTGGGATTAATGCTGTGTGACTTCCCAAGCAAAGACATGAGATCTCAAGTGCTGGGATTAAAGGCTTGTGATTCCCAAGTACTGAGATTAAAAGTGTGTGCCATCACTGCCTGGTCTCTATGTTTAATCTAGTGGCTTGTTCTGTCCTCTGATCTTCAGGCAAATTTTATTAGGGTACACAATACATCACCACACTTTTTATCCTTGCTAATGTTAAAATTCTCTATTGAGTATTATAATAATCAGGTTAGGAAAAATTTCTTCTATAATGTTGGTGAAAATATTTTCTGGACCTTTGAGCTAGTGTTCTTCTTCCTCTATTCCTATTATTCATAGGTTTGGTCTTTTCATAGTGTCCCAGATTTCCTGAATATTTTATGTCAGGGATATTTTAGATTTAATATTTTTGATAGATGTATCTATTTCTTCTATCATATCTTCACTACCTGGAATTTTCTTTTCCATCTCTTGTATTCTGTTGGTGAAGTTTGCTTCTGTAGTTCTTGTTTTCATTCTTAAGTTTTTCCAGAATTCACTCAGTTTGTGTTTCTTTTTTGCTTCTATTTCCATTTTCAGGTCACGAACAGTTTTATTTGTTTCCTTCAATTAGTTTATTTTTACCCCCTTGGTTTTCTTTAAGGATTTATTTATTTCCTTCAATTGTTCATGTGTGTTTTCCTGGGTTTCTTTAAGAGATTTATTCATTTCCTCTTTAAAGACATCTATCATCTTCATAGTTGGCTTTATGGTCTTTTTCTTGTGCTTCTGCTATTTTGGAATGTTCGTGATATGCTGTGGTAAGATAGCTGGACTCATATTGCTCTAGCTGTTGTGAAATCATGTTCTTATACTGGTATCTATGCAACTGGGTTTGGGGTGATTATAGGACTAGGTGCTGATTTCTGTGTTTGTCTTTGTTGGTTGGGAGTTTCATTCCTTGGTTTCTATTTCTTCTTTGGATTTTCTCAGAGTATGTTGGCTGAGTATTGCCTGTTTTACTGGCCTGTTCAGTTGTTGTGTTCAAGGTGGAATTGTTGCTGATGCTGGAGAATGGGGGAATGGGAGATCAGGGGATGACAGTCAGAGGAATCCACAGGAGGCATGGACAGAAAGGAGGGGAGGCTGTCCAGTCTGTTACAGTGCTTGGGACAACCCTGAAGATTAGGTCTGGGATAATGAGAGAACGGGGAAGTTCATGGGCAGCTTACCTAGTCTTCTGGCAGGCATGTCCTGTGGTTGAGCTGGAGCTGTCTGCCCAGTTTGGGGGCAGGGACACCTATTTGTTATTCTTAAAGACTTATTTTTGACAGGACTTACACTTAAAAGTAGAAGCTCTCAGTGAGGACAACCTATATCTCTTGGAAATCTGTTCCTGGTGGTTTTTGGCTTTCTTTATTCTCTAGGCCATATGTTTAGCATGTTCTGAAATCTTCTCCTTGTTTTTCTCAGTGCATTGTTCCTTCATAGCAATACACTTATTGTGTTGTAGAATATGTGGAATAAAAGGAAGCTGAATCTCGGGTGCTTTGATCCTGGGTTTCTTACCTTTTTTAAATTTAAATTCTTTCTGACAGCATATTGGTGGACGTCATCTTCATTTGGATTTTGGTAGCTCTTTTGTCTCCCAACAGATGAGGCACAGTAGCAGCTATCTTGTCAGAAATATGCTTCTCTGCCTGATTTTTGTGTTGCTTTGTTTTGTTTTTATAATAACCAAGTTGAGATCCCTTATAACAGCATCCACAGTGCATCTGTGGACAGATTTGCTTTCCGTTTTCCAGTTCTGCTTAGTCTAGAAAAGGAATGCCCCTTATTCAACAGCAGGCACACTCTGCTGTGGCTCAAGTCACCTTGCTTCGTGCAAAAGCCTTGTTTGTCATTCCCACCACTGATTTAGACCACACCACCTTCCCATTCTTCACCCAGGGCATCAGTAGAACTTCTGTGGCTATATGTTTTCCATATAAAGTACATAACTTGCATTCATTGTCCTCTTCAAGGAGTTTCTGACAGTCAGTGGCTAGGAAGAAGATATTCATCTTCATCTTGACACAGCCAACCACCTAGGAGATAACACAAAAAGGATACACAGCATTTAAAAAAAATGTGGTGCTCTGGAAGACATGTAAATGTGGAATTGAGACTAAGAATTTATTTCAGAAATTATCAATAATATATTTAAAATATTTTTATATTATTGCACATGTAATGTAAAATTAAGAAAATGCAGAGTGAGTGGAATATATGGGGTTACTAGTTTAAACAAGATATTGCACAGATTTTGTTATTGGCATTGATATTTAGTAGCATTAGCTAAAATAACTATTATAAAACAAGCCAGATGAAGCAGTTGTAGCAAAGTGTTACTTTGATCTGCATGGTATGTATATGAGGACTTCATTGGACTCTGTCTTGAATAGGTCTCAAAACTATACTACCTAAATTATCCAACATTGGTCACAAGAACTTCTCCTAGAGAGTTTTGGCCATGACACTCATAACTGGTTGGTATTAACACAAGGGAGAAATGTAAGTGTGGTTACCTTCATTAAGAAACACTAAGTAAATATTTTTCTGTAAATGCATTTAGTAACTAAAAAGTAATTACAACATTCATTAAAAAGGAAGCAAAATTGCCAACTGCTGAGAAGAAACTGCAAAGGAAACATATTCAAAGTAGGAAAGGAGACCAAAATTGTACAATACAGGAAAGCAAACAAATATTACCACTAACAAAATCCTGAAAGAAGAGTATGGCAAAATTAAGATCAAATTTAGATAACATTTTAAGGTTTATTTTCTGTTTTATTTATTTATTATTTGTGTGTGTACATACACAGGCATATTTCTGTATTATTTATTTGTTATTTGTGTGTGTATACACACATGGGCACATGTGCATCTGCCGTGTGTGCAGGTCTGGTGAGTGCTAGCAGAAGGCAACAGATTCCCAGACTGGAACAGTTGTGAGCAGCTGTTATGGGAAACTAACTCAAGTGTCCTGCAAGAGCAGCAAGTCTCTTAACTGTTCAGCCATCTTTCCAAACACAAAATAACTTTTATGAAACATTTGAATAAGTTATATTTCTATTATGAAATTTCACAAAAAGTAAAACTCTGGCACTTACTCATCAATTACTCCTGAGAGAGAGAGACTCAGTCTTCGTTAGGGATGAATCCATGATAGGTTATCCAGTTCCAACTGGTCAATCCTAAACATAAACATATGCAAGGACTATCAAATGGACTCCATAAGTCCATAAACATGAGACTAATTAAGTTAGAAGAGGTCATGAATTTGAGAAGAATTGGCAGGCCTATGAAGAGTTGAGGGAGAGGGGAAATATGTTAATATAGTACTCATATATTAAATCCTTAAAAATTAAAAATAAATTTAAAACATATTTAGAGAAATGAATAGAAGTAATTTAAACAGGTAATATTAACAAGTAAATTTAATTAAAAGAGAGAGCAGACAGACATTGTTAATATCAACAAGTTAAGGACAAATAATTTAGTCAATATTAAAGAGCTTACTGTATAAATAATAAAATAAATTATAAATATAGATAGTAAATTCACAGATGATACAAGGTCTTTTTATAGCCAAAATCATGTTTATTCCTAATAAAATAGGAAACTTGATAAAGCTCTTGGAAAATATCAATATACACTACTACTATAGAAAGTAATCTTAAAAAAGCCAAATCTTTAATAATATATATAGTTTTTAACTTAAGGAGTGTTGCTAGTAATTTTCCTAAAAATAATCATGAATGATCACAAAGACCTCATTAAGTAAAAGGCAAATGTTCATAAGTTATAAGCATCTAAATGGAAATTCTTAAATCAAGCATAAATATGTCATTGGGTGAAATATGATAAAACCATTAAATTGTAGAGAAGTATTTGAAGACAAATTGTCTCTAATACATTAATTTCAAAAGTAGATGTGAGACGGTAAAGATGAGTTGAATACATATTTCATTTTCCAATGTGATTGATAGTATCATAAAATTCTAGCTGAATTCTTTGCATCTGTCTTTGAACATCAGCTTATTCACCTGTTCCCCAACTATTGATTCATCATTGAAGGTACTAAGTCTTGAGCCATGCCCTCTCAGAGCACCCAGTGAAAAGAGACTGCATATGTAGTAGTCCTGCAATAAAATGTCGACCTTTAAAACAACTACTTTATCAAAAGATTTATCCATTAATATCATCACCCATCTCTCCAAAAAAGGTTAGAAAACTATCAAACTTATAGGGTAGATAATATTTTTTACAAAATTATAAGTTTTTATTGATGACTCAAATTTTATAACAAATCTTGTCAGCTTTGTTCTCAGAATGTTTGACTCACTTTTGAGGAAACTTCTGTCCAGTATCTAAGTTGGGTGGGTGAGAGTTTGCCTGTCAATCATGATTTCAAGTGAAATAACATTTCATGGTATCGTTTGAGGTAATTGTTGAAGAAATAGTCATCTCATACTCAGCCTTGAAGAAGGAAAAAGATCATTTTCTGAGGAAAGACATGAAGGCATAGAAACTGTGTGCATTCAGTGTGTCCTCTACAGTTTATATGGAACACTGAACGAAAGAGGATCAGGGCTGACAGAATCGAAAGGTTGAGGGTATCTGAAACCTTTGTAGACTACTAGATTTATGATGAAATGCTGATCCTGATTACTGAACCACAATTAACCTGTTGAAATTTGGATAATAGGCCATAATATTGGCAGCAATTTTACATAGTCTGTGGTGATTTTATTATAGCTTTCATTGATATTACAATAGATATTTTCTTATCATTTTTCATGAATATATAAAATGATACATTCTATTATTAAATCTAATATTCTATCCAACTAAAGTGTTGCTGATTATTACAAATAACTATAAGACTGTACTCTCTAGTGATAAGAATAAGTAAAAAACATTCACCCCAAGTCTGGAAAGGCAACTCTTGAAGTAGACTTGTAGACACCAGTTTTCGGGGAACTAAAATGAAGGTTTGTGCTAGGGTTTCAGCCCATAGACTGTTCTGGAAGGTATTGTAGAATATTAATGTGTTACATTTGTTTATGCTGTGGAACATTTATTTGATGATGCAAAGATGTGTTGCATTCTTTTATGTTACATTTGTGTAACTCTGTCTGTCTAAAACACCTGATGATCTAATAAAGAGCTGAACAGCAATAGCAAGGCAGGAGAAAGGATAGGTGGGACTGGCAGGCACAGAGAATATACAGAAGGAGAAATCTGAGAGGAGAGGAAGGAAAGGCAAGAGAACAAGGAGAGGAGGACGCTAGGGGCCAGCTATGCAGCCACGCAGCCACGCAGCCCCACAGCCACACAGCCACACAGCCACACATCCAGCCACTGAGTTAGAGTAAAAGTAAGAGTTACAAAAGT